>PDNC01000008.1:250820-395045 GCA_002572885.1 Blastomyces parvus
TAAATAAATAAATAAATAAATAAATAAATAAATAAATAAATAAATAAATAAATAAATAAATAAATAAATAAATAAATAAATAAATAAATAAAAATAAAATAAAAAAGGAGCGAGAGATAGAGAGAGAAAGAGAAGAAAGAGAGAAAAGACAAGTCGACATTAGGGGGCAAAGAAATGGAAGGATCTATAGAAGGTCTTACGTGATGATAAGGGGCTAAGCTAAGTAGGTTTGTCGGATGGTATTTAAAATTAAAAAAGAGCAGGTCAACTCAGAATGTGCGCAGATAACTAAAATGCAGGCATTGTTTCTCGCATCGTCGTTTGCTTGCGTTCTTGAATAGTGAAAAGGCGAGGAGCGGCATGAGGTGGGAGATATCTTGGTATATCATTGTGAGGAGTTGATGCATATATTCAGCATAGATCGCCTCTTAAGTCAAAAGGCTAGGCGCCATGGCCATTGATGGAGCAGAGATGTCAGTTGATGGAATTACGGGAGATGGAGGAGGTTTAGGAAGAGCGGAAGGCATATGAGGGCGACGGCACTTGATGCCGCGCCACATTGGACGGGTATATTGATGGAGTGCCAACCAGCAGCAGAGCAAGTCAATTAGGTAAACCCTTTTCTGGGTGTTTGTATGTTATATTATCCCGAAAGGCATAGGCGACGATAAAGTATTCAAGATCCATAGACTGCAGGCGTCGAGGTGTTTGGGGTATCGGAACGAGGGAGGTATAGCTCAGGTCGAATAAATTAAACTAGAAAAACATCATTGTTGTGTAATTTAAGTAAGTAGAAACATTTCTACGACTCTAGCAAATCGGCATAGACCTCTAAACTCGACCCGATGAGGTCGACGATGGGCCAGCTCGTGTTCCCTTTGAAAGTCCTCGACCATACGCGAACAACGGCAACGCTAAGCTCTTTCAATTTCAGTGGGTCATTTATGAAGTCCAGCTCACCCATATTGGCCATATCAAGAACCATGTCTGTCTCCTCCATCATACTCTTTACCCACAAGAGTAGCTTTCGTTCATGGTCGGATAGCCGCTGTTCAGATTGAGTAGCTGGAATTGCGAGAAGCCATCTACTGAGCAGAAAGGCGCACTCGAGACTGCAAATTGAATGTTGTATACTCCAGAAAAACGAATGAGTCTTTGCGACGAAATCTATCCCTAGTCGAACTGGGATCGAGAGTGCATGTGCGGAGTGCAATAACGCCATTGTGAGCCTCGGGCTCCGCACAACCGGTGGTGACTCTTTAAGAGCCCGCGCAATCTGAATTGGGTCTTGGGTTACAAGCTTGCGACAGGGGCCGAGATCCAGATGCAGCCTGATATAGGCTAAGCCCAGAAGAGCAGTTGATGTAAATGCGATCGGACCGGCAGGGCTTTGAGGATCGATACTTGATTCCGGAGTCCGCCTCCAACCAGCTTTCCATGAGCTCAGAGAAGAGTCCAAGACTGACAGATCTTCAGGTCGTAAGCTAGTGCCAGACATCAGAGGAGATGATAGGCATAGCTGCCGAGCAAAGAAAATTTGTTGAATTATTGCATGGATCAAAACATAATTGCCCAATGGGGATATAGACGTAACAGCATTCGTCTGGGGCGATTTGATAAAAAGCTTCATAAAAGCTTCTTGGAAGGAGGTATCTCCTTCAGCACGGGATCGGTGTAACCGGCGCCATTGAGCTGCATTAGGCGCTTTCCATTCTTCAGCAGGTCCCGGCATGTTGAGCTTCAGCTCGGAATTCAAAATCAACGGAGGTATATTGTACATAATGGAATGGAGGTTGAAGAAACAATAAACAATAAGCTTGGTTCGCCTATCAGCTTCGCGGTGTGCCCAATCTTCCCAGCTTATCCCGTCCGATGTTGGCGTGGACTCAGCAAGGCCGTGATCGCGAACAAGCCTAGCAAGGGTGCTTTGAAGCGCAAGTATTTCGCGTAGCAATTCAGGATGTCGTTCCCATGAAGCAAACACAGTGAGGAGCAGGAAAGTACGGATAATTTCCATTTGTGCAACGGAATCCTCACCAGGGTACGTGGCACTATCCATAGCAGATATGTATGGCTGCTGGAATGGGCTACTGCCAGGATTTGAGATCGAGGATGAGGCTCGGGAACCATGAACACCAGGACTGGGTCCGCCAAATCCCCATGGGACTTGAGGCACTCGCCGAGCATCCCGTCGTCGAAGTCGTTCAAGAAGAATGGATTTAGAAGCGTAAAAGAGATCGATTCCTCGATTATTTTCGAATCTGTAATGGGAGCCAGCAGCAGCTAGCGCGAGGCTTAGCTCAGGTGGGGATCTAGCAACTGAAAGTGTTGGAACATGGATAAAGGGAAGATGTTCGTTCAGGCCATTGATATAACCAGCAAAAAACCGAGACAAAGCGTGTCTTGACGGAGGAACAAAACCTTTGGGAAGTACGTGGGCGAAATCCTCCAGTCGGGCAATGAAAAGTTGCCTATCTTGATTTGACACATCCCAGGCCGGCCTAGTCTGCGTAATTTCATCAGGGATCCCAAGACGATCCTCTGGGTCGTGAGACTCCGGTTGGAGCGAGGGGAGGCGGGATCCAAAATTTGAAAAAGATGGAGCGTCCTCCGTGGAGGTACGTTGATCGCTTATAATGTCTCCATTGTTGTATCTTGGAGGATTCATCTGGTGTTTTGGATCAAAAGAGGGGGGTGGTATTGCCCCGGGAAGGATAGTTTCCGTTTCACCTGCCGCCGAAAACATTCCCGAGTCCCAATCGGAGGACAGACCAACACTTTCTAGGAAGACAGTGAAATCCTGGACAGGGTCCCCTAGATCCGCAAGGTCCAGTAGAGACGGCTCCACGCCATAGTTCTCAGTTATTTGCTTTTCCTGCACAGGTGTTTTGCGAATGGGCCCAAGTGTCTCCTGCTGGCCCTCAAGCGCAACATGGCTTGCGGCGTGCGAGAGGAGGTTAAGGTCATATCCCCATGACGGGTTGAACTGGGCTGGTTCTGCTATCTGAGCAGATTGGACGGGTATGTTTGGGCGGGTGACTGCGGGTGACTGAACGGCCACAGGCTGCGGCAGGTTCAATAGGTGACTATCATGGGTTGAGGATGGAGGCGGAGGTGGAGGTGGAGGTGGGGCGGGTATGGCTGCGGGGGTAGCGGAGGCATCAACAGCTGCAGTTATCCTGTTTTCGGCACGGTGTGCATTTGCCTCTGAGGGGTGGACCAGGCGCTCATGGCGGACGAGGAGATCACTATCAACATGTAACCCAATTCAGTACTTGAAAACCCCCGGAAGACTAGGAAGCAGACAATTATAAGACTCAATTCACCTTCTCGCAAACGATTTGGAGCATATCTCGCATGAGAAGGGCTTTTCTTTGGTGTCTAGAACTGGAGGTCAGGGCTTGATGATGACAAACATAGTATGTCTAGACATACGGGGCCGAAAAGGAGGCTCCAGGGGGTCGGTGGGGGTAAACTCAACGTGTGCGGAGATGTCTCTGGAGGTGCTCCAGGCGGGCAAACGGGCGGCTGCAATACTCGCAAGACAACGATTTGCGGGCGGCCGACGTGCTCTTCTTCCTCACGCGACCAGGCGCTGGCCGGTTGCTATCCATCGTTCATGGGCAGCGTGGACGGTGAGATCCTGCGAGCGCGGCGATTTGGAGGACAATTGTCAATGAGGGGGTTCAAGTTTGTCCCGCCTCCGCGTTTGCGAGAATGCGGGGAATGGGCGCGGAGGCTTAGTCACCTTCTTGGCAATTGTTCCTTTTTTATACCTAGATTGCGCTAACTATCCGTTCAACGGTGATGTCATATTTGCTATACTAGAGGTGTATCGAACCCACAGGTTGAATCAACGATGTCAGGTATGAGAAAGTTATGACACAGAATTTAAACCAAAAGAATTCATAACTCCGTGAACAGGCTGTCCCGTCGCCCCGTCGCCCCTTCGCCCCTCTCAATACAGCGCTAGTGCGCGGGGGGGGGAAGCAAGTGAGATGTAAAAAGCAAGGTCAAGCGTTGGGGCTACCGCGCATACGAGGAGGATTTGGATAATTGAGGAAAGAAAACCGCAAGCCGCTCGAGCACGCCATCATCAACAATTTCGCTTACCTCGAGCAAACAGTTCTTCAGATACTGTTCGTGTTTCTCGGGTATTCCGGAGACCATTGCCGCCGTGGCCAGTGGCCAGCAAAGGAGGCCCGCCGTTGTGGCTTTTACAGTTCTCTTCGTTGAAGCCGGGGGTTCGGCGATAATAACATCATCTGCAACGGCACAGCCAGTTTCAACTAGACCTAGCATGTACGGTACGCTTGCGCAGATATCATCTGAGAGTTGTTCAGTCGTCAGCTTCACCGCTTCCACCAGAGACTCAGTTGTGCCGTCTGAGCCCACTAACGCTTCTAGGATGGATAACGCCTGGAGGATGGTGTCGTGCACCGCCAGGCGGAGAGCGCGATAGCGATTCCACATGCCCGCGTGTCCAACCGTGGGGTATATGTGAACGGTGCTACTGAACACCCGGCGGTGAATCTCCGCTTGCCCGTGATCTTTAACTGTATGAGTGGTATACCAGTTCTCAAGGGGTAGATTTTCTGTCCAAGAGAGCAAAGTCCCATCCAACGCATAAGCTTCTGCCAAAAAGCTATGGAGAAGTGCTTCTTCCTTGTCGCATCGTTTGGAAAGTGAATTGTTTGCGAAGTCAGCAAACAGGGTTTTTGCTTGATGTCGAATCTTGGCAACATCCACTAAGCAAGCGTCAAGCTCAAGGGCGAACCCATATTCTCCGTATTGGAATCCATCTTCGAGCCATGATGGCAAGGGCAAGCTCCGTAACAGTAATGATCTCATAAGTTGCCGACGGACCAGTTTGTCCAAAACGAGCGCAGCACTGGTTCGTTGCTGTCTCTGTCGTCGCAACCTGAGCACGGCCAGCGCCCCATCATGGTGAGCGAAGCTGCGCGAAGCCCACGCTTGGATAGAATTGCTGGACGTCGGTGACGACCCTTTGTCGGTTACGGAATTCTCATAGAAGCTTAATAACATTATAGCAAGCAGAACATCGTCGTCCGTCGCATGGTTGGGACTCTGCAATGCCAGGTTCGTTTTCCCCAAGGCTTTGGAGTACTGTTTACACCCTGCGGCTAGAGAGACATGGCTTCTCTGTGCGCGCCCAAACGTAGCATGCGCTACTGCGAAGATCGCGAGACTGAGAATGGAGTGAGGCTCGACGAAGCAACGACTGGCCGCGACATATTTTAGATGGCTGTCTGCAATATCAGGTAAAAGATGCTCCATCTCAAGATAGTTTCGGTAGTAGTAGTTCAAAGCTTGTTCCGCTATAGGAGTTTCCAGCGTTTGTGACACAGAGCTCCGTGGTTCGGGATGTCTTCTTTGAAGAGTCTGGTCCGCGGTCTCCGAGGATGTGGATGGACTGTCCGCCGTCTTTTCACTTGGGCTGGAACTCTGGCCATCACCCTCTGTGCGGAAGACACCCCGAGCACTCACATTAGGCCCCCGAGGACGCTTTCGACGACCGACTGCGAATTCGTTTTCGTTCAAGAAGATAAAGTTACTATATTCAACGTTCTCACAGGTGAGATTTGCCTTCCGGCATCGATTGCATATCGGGCGGGTCTCATCGCACTAAGGGGTACAGTTCCATGTATTAGTGACTCCCATTCTCCACGTCCCAACCTACATAGGATGTCTAAAACTCCCTCACCTTTACCCGCCGCCGCTTGCAGGTGCGGCAACCATGACTTGGGAACGGCATGACACCTTCGTGGACACTGATTGGAAACGCATAGAGCTGAATCCAACACAAAAGAGGAGGCCATCACAGATCAGCTCGAGCAGTTAGAAGCTTGGCGCCTGTTTGTCAGCTAGCAAGGCCTAAGCCTGACCAGAACAACCTTAAAACCACGGAAAACCTTAATTCAAATTTAGCTCATACACTAACTTAGCCCTTTGGGGCCAAGAAACCTGGAATTAGTAAATTGCCTTCATTTCGAAGTTATTCTCCCTTTGTTGTGAAAATGTTATGCCATCAAGATACACCGGTAAATGGTATCTGCTTCGAAACAAAGTGTTATTGATTTTCATTTGTCAAAACTAAACATTCAAATGCAATTCATTATAACATCAGGCCATACTATACAGACCGTTCGACCCGGAGTGTTGTCCCCGAACCTAGAAGTGACCCCTGATGTTCTTCGGAACATACGGCTCCTCTAAGTACTTCGTCTCCTCGTCCGTCAACGTCATGTCGCGCACGGCGCATGCATCGTCCATCCTTTCACCACTCGTCAAGCCCACGATGGGAACGCATCCTTTCGCCCTAACCCATGCCAACGCAACTTGACTCATCTTCCATCCCCTTTTTTTGGCCACTTCTTCAACCCGTTTGATGATTGTCTGGTCCTCTTCTGTAAACCCGCCAGCCATAGCAAGGCTCTGTTTCGACCTATCGGACTGCGCATGTGTCGGTTTTGCCAATAAGCCGTTGAACAGCGGCCCATACGGGATCAGCCCGACGCCAGTTTCTTTACAAAACTTGATCATCTCCCTCTCCTCCTCTCTATAGCAGAGGTTGTAGGAGTTCTGCATGCTTATGAATTTCGTCCAGCCGTTCTTCTCGGCGATGAATTGCATGCGAGCAAACTGGTACGTCCACATGGAGCTGGCGCCGATGTAACGGACCTTGCCGGACTGGACGAGGTCATGGAGTGCTTTCATGGTCTCCTCCGGTTGGACTGACGGGTCGTACCTGTGAATTTGCAAGATATCGATGTAGGTGGTTCCGAGGCGCCGGAGAGAGGCGTCCACGGCATGGAAAAGGGCCGTCCGCGACAAGCCTGTGCACCCCCCAGGAGTTAGCATAAGAGAAGAAAAGGAGCAAACGGAAAGGACACAGCCATCCGAGCCTACCTCCTTGGTTAACATAGTCCTTGCTTTGCTTCAATTGTGCTTCAAACCTCCAGTTAAAAATGCCGGGTTCATCCGGAACCGTACCACTGCATTTGGTGAGGAGGGTAAGCTTGTGTCGCGGAATTTCGAAATCCTTTATTGCCTTCCCAACAATCTCCTCATTTATTCCACTGGAATAGACATTTGCGGTATCCCAGGTGGTGATCCCTATTAGTTTAGTTAGTCACGCAAACCTTGATACTTCTATCTGGGGTACCTTTCTTACCTCTATCCCATGCGGCTTTGAGTATCTGAAGGCCTTCCTCTTCCTCCACAACCCAATTCTGCCAGTCCTTGTTACCAATGCCCATGGTACCAAGGATGGGGGAGGATACCCGAAGCCCAGAAATGCCTAGCTGAACATACTCGACTTTGGTGGCATCCAGGCTCCTTTGCAAAGAAGTAGGAAGGGGAGGCGCAGGCATATTTGCTTCGTTTGGTGTTGTTCGATCTTCCCAGGGGTCAAAATATTGAAAAGATTGTGTGTTTGATAATGTCAGTCATGTTCAGATTGCCTGGGCGCAAGCAAGGCTTAAATAGACAAAAAGGAGCCCAGCTCCATCGAACTCATTCATCGGATATAACATCGTGTCCATCTTATCGCCTAGCACAACCTCCGGATTTAGCAGTGCCTTCATCTTATCACCTAGACAGCTCTTGAGTATTGCCTATTGGGGATGGAAATGAGGTCCACATCTTCAACATTCTCAGGCGATTCTTTTAAATCCTTCGCCTAGCTACTGCTGACGGAAAAAATCGGCGGGTCCCCGAACACTGACTTGGCAGGATTAAGAGCAATCCCATTGCCAAGCTGTTGAAATAGCCCGCGGTCTTCCCAGGATCAATGCAAATTACATAGTTGCAAGTATAGTTCCATGATCGCAACCAGGGTCGAAAAGAGCAACAGAGGAGGCTCTGGGACTAGGTCGTTCCGGGTTTAGTGCCCGAGCTCGCGCTAGCCTGTTCTGTCGATACTCGCGAACGCCGAACCCGCCCATGTGGGACATCGAGATCAGACAGCTCAGTCGTGCTCCAAGCGGATACAAATCAACCCCACAAGTTCGTCTAGCACGTTGCATTGAGCTCGAGCAAGTCGTCTTCGTGATGGTTCTTCTGAGGTTGACAGCTCGGCTACTTTGTGATATCTCGAATCCTTCTTCCGAATCCTTCCTGTTGGTACTACGATATTGTGGACATCTCACCACGACACATTTTTACATTTAACGTCACCTCGGACATATGCTCAACGGAGCTTTTCGGTTATATTACTAATCTATAAACTTGCCGTTGGCATTTGAATGGTGAATCCAACTGCTAATCTCTTCTTCATTTTCACGTTTTTCAAAAGGCTGTATCACATGTATGTATGTACAGTAAGTGGTTGAGAGCGATATCGGGTCGGCTTTTGCAGCTGGGAAACAATGCCACGGCGATATCCTTGACACCATGCTTCAGCATCCAAACGGCAGACCAGGTTGCAGTCATAGTGATCTAGAGGGGACCTTTCGGCAATGAGTTGGTCAGAACAATGATACTCACCGGAGCCGTATACGGGTGTGGGAACACACTGCTTTTTGCACCTCGGGTCGCAAGTCGTGCTCTCTCTATGAAAAATTCAAACAGCGATACTCATCGATGAGTATTGGTCATAGAAACCTCAGACAATTCCTAATTCCTACCCTTCACTCCTTGAAACTCTCATGCCAAAATACAGGTTTCCCGGCCCTTTTCTTTCCGATGGCTCCCCTGACGCTTGGAAAATGGGAGAATGTTCGTTTATTATTTATTTTCACTCTTATTTTCAATTTATTTCTATTTCTATTTCAACTTTTCCCAGCGCTAATTGAGATCTGCTCCGCAATCGATTTCATTGATCCTGATTGAGAGCTGATGATTCGCGCACAACATACAAGGTAAATTTGTTCATTTGTCATCTGTTTGACCTTCACTGGTTCGGCCCTATACTTCCTGAGCTGGGACACGAATTGTATGAGCTTTTAGAAACGTTTGTCATGATGCGTATGCTGTGTCCCCTGAGGTATCCGCAGGCAGTCCGACTGCGGCCTGACCTGGCGACAAGGGAAACCAAGACGGCCTAGCTATTCAGGATCCATAACTATGAAAAGCTCGATGTCCCCCCAGAGAACCGTGTAACTTAGCTGCTGGGAATTGTAAGATGAGCATATCGAGCCTCGTAATCCGAACACATGCCTCCTTGGTCTTCCGCTTTAGATGATATGTGATATCTTTGTCGAGCTCGTAGCAGTAATGTATTTCCCAGTAGCGAACTGGCACAAGAAACCCAGGCAGAGATTCCACATTGTGGCCATCAAGATACCAGTGTAAGAAAATCTCAATGATATTGGTAGTCAAATTGGCGAACCAATATCATGGACTAGATGGCTTACACCCCTCTTTGGCAAATCTAAGAGTAGAAATAGGCTAAAAGGTCCAGAAAGAAGACGGTTCATGTAGGCTTGGTTCTTGTAGTTATTTCTCGTATACCTCATGTTCCAGAGCGTTGAAGGCTCAAGATTTGACTTGACATCGCGTGGTGGTTTGTGGTTGATTGGTGATTCCCCATGTTATGTCGCTTAGGCTTTTGGGTTCGAGCTTCCAGTTGCATTCAACAACACCCATTTTGATGGGGATCGGGAATTTTGATATGGAGAAGAGCAGGAGGGAAGAAAGTGAAGGAATAGAGAGCTTCTTTGATTTTAAAAGAAGAAAATTGTATACTGGCGGACTAGCGCTATATATATACTCCGTATATACTCAGCCATGATCAATTCGGCTGTTGTCTTGATACGGCCTGGATGGAAGTGGTTTGAACGAGGGGTTGCGCCAAAGATAGTACAAGCCGCCCGTAAAAGCGGCGAGGCTTAAAAGGGCCACACATCAGATCTGCCCAAGACTGCCACCGGTGCAATCAGATAAGGTGTCACCCAGCGTCACTGGATAGGGTAAATGTTTTGCAAATCGAAAATATTCATCATAGTTAGCACAAGATCTCTCAAACGGAATATTGTTTGAAGCCAGATGTGCGTTATAATCATGATCAAAGGAGCACACAGGCTGGAGATTTTCTGACCGCCTCTTAGCGGAGATTCCGTGCATGACGTTAAGCAGGGAAAGAAATGGCCAGATTCTGGCGCCGCAGGGGTATCTGCTCTCAACATGAAACACTGGGAGGGGTTGATGTCTGGCGCTGTTGTGGTGGATGCTGATAAGCTGAGGGACACCGCTCAAGAGGCAAGGCAACAAAGATTGCTCCCTTGGTTGAAACACAAACGAAGACTCGTGAGGCCATAACGCTAATCCAATCCCCTCATATTCTTCCCACGCTCCCCCTTAAAGATGTTGTCGTCCCATGGGATGTTGGTGAAGGTTCCATGTTTCGAAAGTAATGCCCCCGTTCAAAGGCATAATAATAAGACGACATATGGGACCAACAAACCCAAAAGTTTAATTTGTCCGCGAGAAATGACCTCGTTAGGGATGAAATAAGCCCAGGAGTTTGAAGCCCCATCCCGCCGAAGGTTGGGTTTCCGTGTTGTTGTTATTCTTGGGGTTACTCCGTTTCTGGTCGCATAAATAACTTAGTCGTGCGTTGGAGAAGAATGTCAGCCTCATCCTGCATAAACAGGAGAATCAATCAATGCATTGTAGACAGCAACAACATAGGGACGACAAAGAGTTAGTTATGCAGCCCAGCCACAGAAGGAAAAAGGGCTTCTTAAGTATTAGTTATTGATTTAAATAGAAAGACGCAGGATTGGGAACAACTCAGGCCAAAGATCGCGGCGCAGAGAGATCGATCCTCACCTCTCTCCCCCTCCTTCTCACACGAAGCCAAGCCAGCCTAGATCGAAGCGTCTCACCTTCTAGGCCTCGAATAAGCCGTGCATCATTCGGTTTGCTTGGGGCGACGGCTTGTCACAGAACTTGCGCCGCTGGATGTTTCGAGTTTCGGCTGGAGCCAATAAGGGCGCGCCGCGGCTGATCTTTGTTTTACCTTTGCTTGGGCGTCCAAACCACGCCCACCACGGCTTCAACTCCACCTCATCTCTTTGCAGCCCAACACCGCCCCAGCGCACGGGGTCTTTCATCCGCTTGCAGCTTTTGCAACTTTCGCGCTCTCTCTCTCTCTCAAGGCTATTTCGAGGTGTTACTGAGCCCCGAGGTTGTTTGCTGGTTTGAGTTTGTTGCCAGTGTGTGCGGTGTATGTGTGGTGGTGTGTTTGTTGATCGCTGCCGCTCTCAGGGCTCGTTCGTTCATTGTCTCCAACCCCACCAGGACAGGACAGCCTCCAATTCACACTGATCTTGACCTCACCCCCTACACTTCCTCCTGGTTTTAGAACTCGACTTATATACTGTCTTGCAGGACTTGCCCGGCCTGAGGGACCTTCATGTGCTCTGCAGTGGCCGCTTATTAACAGCCCCCCTCCGGACCTCCCACTGCGGTCACTGTCCTGATGTCAACGACTCTTGAACACATCGATTGGGCAATTTTTCTCTTGAGGAACAAGAACAATTTTGAGGTATGTCCTTATGATTTATATCAGGTGTTGAAAAGAGGCGCATTTCTGGTTCAAAAAACTAATCGTTGCCGTGCCAGGTTCCTCTTATCTGCGCTGCTATCTCAACCGCTCTCTAACGTATCCGAACTTTCGTTAAAAGTATTATTATTACCCCAACCACAAACGAATGTGCACCACGTACCGTACACTACTCATCATACTCTAGGCTGGCGTCAACAGTCCCAGCCCGCTTCGATATATTCTCTTCCCTCTTCTTTTCCTGGAATTTGCTGGTCCGTTAAAGCCCGGGTCGCAGAACGATGTTGAGCTCCCAACCCCAATACTCTGCCGGATTACCATTACACACTCCATCTCAACTGTCATCATCCTTGTCTACTCCATATATGTCTTTACCGTCCCATAAATCGGGTCTTCCCACGGCTACTCGCGATGGCCCATTCTCCAGCCCGACAGAATCTGAATTTTCCGATGGATATGATGGGCTGGACTCTGTCCGGTGGGTTAATATTTCATTCGGTGGACATTACTGTCAACCAAAACTAACAAGCTTTTTACATAGGTCCTGGGATGAAAAGAAGGTAATACTTTGGCTGCATAGCATCCGTTGTGGTCAATATGAAGCGCTGTTCAAAGGTATGGGAAATTCCGTTGATTGCCTTGAGCATGACTATTTTCCGTATTGCGTGCGCCGTCATTTGTCTTCTGACACATTTGAAATGCTAGCAAACCATTTTAATGGCGATAATCTCCTTGACTGCGATCAGAAGATTCTACAGGAAATGGGTATCAAGAAAATTGGTGACCGAGTGCGGATTTTCGTTGCGATCAAACAGCTCAGAAACAGGAATGTATCAAATCGCAAAAAGCGGAATAGGGTAAGTTATATTTCCATGAGTCCTTGTAACTCTTTCACTCATCGAGATATTTTAGGATTCGTTAGCTGCCCTCGATTCTGCTCAGTTTACCCCTTCCTCCTCTGAATCTCCCCGCGCAGCAAATTCTAGACAACAGGGTGCGGGAAACCGTCGACGGTCTCGACATGCCGACCCTCCATCCCTTACAGGCTACAACACAAGCTACACAGCATCAGGAAGGGCTTCGTCCAGGCCTTCTTCGCCTCCTGCAGATTCCGACCGGGGCCTACGGTCATATAGGTATCCAGGTGCTAGTCCGATGGAAGGTTCACGGAGGGATCAAGGTTCGAACTACTTCAATTATTACTCCGATTCTGCTTCTTCTAACTCAGGGACTCCAGCAGAAGTTCCTCAAACCGCCAGAACAGTCATGCACATCAGACAAAATCCCAGCATGGATGGAATCACCATGGGCTCACTTCCACCCAATTCCCCGGTGATTCGAGTAATACATTCAGGTGGACAGACTAAAGTCTTGAACATAAAGCATTGCAAAACCCCAGAGGACATTATCATTTGTGTTCTAAGAAAACTTCTCCTTCCAGAATCCCACTATAAAAACTACTGTTTTTATGTACTCGACGGCTTAGACCCTAACCCAGACAACTGCCGTCGCTTGTCTGATTCGGAATTGCTGAAGATATGTGATGGCTTCCATAGATCTGAGCGTGGTCGACTGATTTTGAGGAAGATTCATGCTGGAGAGCCGGAACCAGAGGAACTCCACCGGGCATCCCAGATTGCCCTTGACGAAAGCCAAACGGCACATTTGAATGCTCTTAGCGGTACCAATGTTCGGAACCAGATTAAACTCCAAAAACTCACCGGCGAATCATGGCATAACATCCGACAACCTCTGTCACCCTTGTCGGCCACGGACCGCAATAGAGAGGAGTTCCAACGGCAAACACCCTCTGAACGACACCAGTCCGCGAAGTTGCGTTCATTTTTCGGTGCCCGACCGCCTAGTGAAATGATTATCCACGAACTCACCTCGTATTTCCCAAGCCACCAGAAGGAAGACATTGAAAAAACGATGCGATTATCCGTGCGAAGATCACAACGTATGAGCCGTGCTGCGAGTCGATTGAGCGTTGTTAGCAACCTTAGTTACGCCTCGAGTTTGAAAGATGCACCACCCATCCCTAGTATTGCGGACACCTGGTTGACAGGAACTAATGGGTCTACAAGGACTGCGAGGCCGCTATCTGTTTCCAAATTCAACTTACCCCAGATGTCGTTCCGCGATTCCATTGCATCTTCCCTCCAGCCACTCCAAGAGGAATCTCCCATCGAACCCAACCGAAAATCCTATGTTTCCTTCGATAGCGGTTCTGATCACACTCCTGGAGAGACTGATCGTCAAACTTTCCTAGATGAAACAATTAGCCTCTCTACTCCCGATGGTGGAATAAACGAACGACTTAGTATGATAGTAGCAGAGGATGGGGAGGAAGCGGACGATGGATTGGCTGCTTTCTTGGCGGGGGACAATTTCGGGAACAAAAACTGGATGAAAGGGTCTCTCATCGGTGAAGGATCATTTGGAAGTGTCTTCCTCGCTCTCCATTCCATCACTGGAGAACTCATGGCTGTCAAGCAGGTAGAGCTGCCATCCGCCACCAAGGGGACAGAGTTTGATCAAAGGAAGAATAGCATGGTCACTGCTCTGAAGCACGAAATCGACCTACTCCAGGGCCTGCAACATCCAAATATCGTGCAATATCTGGGAACATCCACTGACGAGCACCACCTCAATATTTTCCTTGAGTACGTCCCCGGAGGCTCCATCGCCATGATGCTCAAACAGTACAACACCTTCCAGGAGCCGTTAATCAAGAACTTCGTCCGCCAAATATTGGCGGGTCTCTCCTACCTCCACAGCCGCGACATCATCCACCGGGATATCAAGGGTGCCAACGTCCTCGTCGACAACAAAGGCGGCATCAAAATCTCCGACTTTGGTATCTCCAAGCGCGTCGAAGCTTCCACTGTGCTGGGAAGTAATGCCAATCTAGGCGGCGGCGCTGGTCATCTACATCGCCCCTCTCTCCAGGGTAGTGTATACTGGATGGCACCCGAGGTCGTGCGACAGACGGCTCATACGAAGAAAGCCGACATCTGGAGTCTGGGCTGTCTCGTCGTTGAGATGTTCATCGGCGCCCACCCGTTCCCCGATTGCAGTCAGCTGCAGGCAATTTTTGCCATTGGCAGTAATCAAGCACGTCCGCCACCGCCAGAAAATGCCAGCAAAGAGGCCATGGCGTTCCTGGATATGACGTTTGAGATTAATCACGAAAAGCGCCCCAGTGCGGATGAGCTGCTTAGCAGCCCGTTCTTGTCACAACAGATGCCTTAAAAGCTTCAATGCCCGTCAAGAAACTGGCATTTACGTTTTGGAGTATGATTCATGTCTTGGTGCTCTTGTCCTTTCCGTATTTTTTCTATTTTTCCCCCCACGTTTTTCCCCACGACTTTTTGGAACGATTCTGCTCTTAGTCGGAGCAATTGATGCTACTGATTGGATGGGTTTTACGAAAATTTCTACGTTCCGCCGAACGTAAATGACCCGCTGCTTATCATCGATACCATCCATGCATGCTCTTTCTATCCATCTTATCCATTCTAGCTGGTCCTAGCCTGTTTGTTTTATTGTATATTGTTCTCTGCATTCAATCTCCCATGCAACATTGACTGTCATTTCCACCACAGAAAAGATTTTGGATGCATTTTCTTTTTCTTTTGGCTTTTTTCTTCCTTTGCTCTTTATGCTACTGAAGTTTCTCATTAAGCGGGCCTTCTTTTATTGTTTTCCATTTGGACAAAATGCATATCATTGCAAATATCATCGTTGTCGTGCCTGTTTTTTTCTTTGGGTATTTCCAATTTATTTCTTCCGCTTCTCATTTCCTATTCATCTGCATCGGGGATGATTGCAAGAAGGGGAGCGTTTCTCTTTTTTCGTCCCGTGCGGAAATGAATAGAAGTTTACATACACTTTTGCCGCTGATGATAGTAATGAGAGCGATGATGAAACTGGCGGAGATCTTGTCAAGTTTCTATTGACTTCAATCCTGTTATTTATATATACATTGGTTATTCAAATATGAAGTCCTGTTCTTTTCTATTCTCGCAATTCTAGTATGTAAGATAATTTGTACATGAATCTGTGCTAAATATGGATGGAATGACTGAACCTCGTTAGCAGTGTCCCCGTCTAAGTGAGAAAGGCTATTGGGCGGTCATTACCTTCGAAAACAGGCACCCTAAGATCGTGAGTAGTTTAAGACTGGCGGAAAATAATAATGCAGAGAATAGTCAACCGACAAAAACAAAAGGCATCATATTTATAATAGTACATGTACTGTACATCACAGTAGAGAACAACGGTCTAAATCAAAGAAATATTGTAGATCAAGTAACCACAAACAAATAAACAACGCCAGCATTCCCCCCGAGCGCGCTCCCACTCACTCTAATCAGCTTCTAATTTACATATTTACCATAGAATGGAATGCCCATCGCGTTGAGGAGGAGTCGAGCGTCCTTGTCAGTTTTCGCGGTTGTGTGAATGGTTATGTGGCAACCAGGGATCATGGCTGGTGGGTACCTATAGAAACGGAAGAGAAACGAGTCAGATATTTGCATTTTCCAGCAAGAGAAAGAATAAGGAGGGCGAATATTTCGGGAGTAGAGAATGCTTCGAGACGTACATATCATAATTCACCTCGATCTCCGGGAAGAGTGCCACCACGTCCGGTTCAAGGCCAAACGCAATGTTTCCACTGCTATCACCACTGCTCCCCTTTAAGCCTTTCCAATCCTTAATCCTTGGCATCACCACGTCCACCAGCTTTCCAAAGAAATGATACATGTCCTCGCCCTTCAACTCGGCCGTAACAGAAATGTATGATTTACCAGGCACAACGCCCCACTTGGCAACGTTTCCCTTCATCTTATGCGTCTGCACACGCACATTCGATATGGCCTGTATAGCCATACCAGCCACATGCAACGGCGCCGAACCCTTTTCTATTACTTGCTTCACATAGCTGTGGATTGTGATCTTGTCCAGTTTAGGGATGTTGCGGAACGTTATGGGCTTGCGGAGAAGGCGGAGGACGTCACCTCCTCGTGGTCCACGGAGTGGTCGGTTGGCATGGTATGGGGAAGAGTCGTCCCAGCCGCGAAGGCGCTGTGGGACTGGTGGTGGTCGGAATCCCGGCGGGTTGTGTACGTAGCAGAGTGTGAGGATATCGTGGGATATGGTAGATTCATAGGTTTGCTCGACTCGGGGGAGGGTGAAAGGGCCTGGGATGAATTCGCGGGATGCGGGGTCCCAAGCTGGCGGTGGACGATGGGGATGGAGAGGGCCGCGGTCATACTTTGGAGGGCGGAATTGGTAGCTATATTGGCATGCGTGAGAAATAAGGATGAGAAATAGAGACGGCGAAAACAAAATAGGACTTGAAGTTCAGGAAATGTTTGCTGGGCGGAATTTGCGAAAGGCCCCAGGGAGTCCCATGGTTTTGGTACTGTCAAAAAAAAAAAAAAACCTGAAAACTTACCGACTAGGAGGTAGTGGCTTTTTACGTGCTTTGCTTCTTGCTACAGGATCAAAGGTTTTGATTTCGTCCTCTGGCAGGGAAGAAGACTGAGAGAAGCTTGAGTTTGTGTCAAGATCGTCAGTGATGGTTTCGGGAAGGGCGGCAGACGACACATTGCGGCGACATGATGGCGTCCGGGAGCTGGGTAGGAATGCAAGGGCTCTGGGGAGCACCCTGGACAAATGCATTGACGGTTCGCAGAGAGCCATTGCTGCCGTGCTGGTTGTAAATTGCTCCCCGTGCTTCGGAGTTCGCGATATCAAAAGATTTGCGTTGACAGAATTTAGCCCGGTGATATCACGTGGTTCATGATGAATAAGCCGTTCTATGTCCGCCCAAATAGGGAAAGCGCCTTTTGCTTGCCCGCATTCTTTCACCAGGAAGTCAGCCGCAAGCCGCGACTGTATACATACATATCACAAGCATTCAGAAATAAACACTTCATTATAGATTGCAGTGTTGTATAGCTATTTGAGCTCCCTGGATACTGTTCTGGTTATTGTCCTGCTTCGTCCATCATTACCGGTGGATATCACAATCCATCCTGATAGCTCTAGATCTATAAACTAACCCCCCTCCAAGAGGGGCATCAGCTGCGTTTTGGACCACGAGACAGTATCCCTCAACGTCAGACATGTAGTCGTGACGTACCACTGTTCTTGGTTCTTGCTACAGTTAAGTACGCTGATTCTTGTGTTTGTGGCACAATTAACTGTGCAGCCTGGTGATATTGTGGCTCCTGCTGATGCGTTCATTGCCTAGGTTGCAAGCTTAATTTCTCAGCGCGGCTTTAAAGGCCGCCACGATATAAAGTCTTGCATACATTTTAAGTTCTGTTCCTTAAAAACCGTTATTTTTCTTTGTCAATGTATAAAGTGTGATTGCGATTAGAGCAGTCAACATGAGTGGAATTCAGAGATTTCTCTCCAAAAGAGAGAGGCGAAGCAAATCGAGGAGTACATCCCCATCGAAGTGGCGAATGATGCTAGATTCCGGTGATGTGAGTTGTACAACATCCTTGGTTTCGCGCTTCTATGGCTCTGAGCGGTTTGTATATCAGAAACGACGCTGATCTCTCCTCTGCAGAATCCCGCCCCTAAACCACCCTCTTTTCCACATTTATCTCTGTTCTCGTTGGAGAAATCGAAACATGACGATAATGTTAAAATTGAGGAAGAAGACAATAAGGTTAGCGCTGAACAGCCCTCATTGTCTACTATTTTCCTAATTTGTAAATTAGATCAAAGAGATACAACGGAGACTGTCGAAGCTAGGAGTTGCCACCCTTGGAGAACCGCAAATACGATATGCGCTCCGGTCTAGAATCGCGTGCGGTGACGTGAACGAAGCATACGACCTGCTTCTCCTTCTTGATGATTCACTCCATGGCATTTTAAGATTTTACAATCCTTCTACTAAGTTGCTGGGTGCTGAAAATCGAAATGGCGTCAGTTGCTATCTCGACGCCCTGCTCTTCGCAATGTTTGCTCGCTTAGACTGTTTTGAAGCTATCCTATACAACTCGTTCGATGATGAACCTCGGCGGAATCTGTCCGTTCTTTTACGGCTATGGGTAAATCTGTTAAGATCTGGGAAACTGATTACGACAGACTTCGTAGGTGTTCTCTTTTAACTTCGCCATTCCACGAAAACCCACCTTGTGTTGCCATCGTGAGAAAACACTGACATGGGATCTAAGACGAAACAAGTACAAGATGCACTGGCACAGTGCGGATGGGATGCTGCCGCTCTTCCACAGCAGCAAGATGTGTCTGAGGCGTTCACATTCATCACTGAGAAACTGAATCTTCCCTTGCTCACTTTGAAAATGGATATCTTTCATACAGGGAAAGAAGAGGCAGGTGATGACCACAAGTTTATAAATGAGCGGCTACTGGAGGTCGCAATCCCTTCTGAAACAGTTGACGGCAAGCCCATAACTTTAGAAGACTGCCTTGAAACGTACTTCAACAACCGAATTGACGTCAAAAGGTATCTGGAACGTATAGATACGGGGATGTCGGTACGTTCAAAAGATTCCGTGATGAAGGGATCGTTTGTCCATGTCGAAACAACCGACCTGGGCACATCGTCTCAAACCGCATCTCCGATCTCAGCTACATCTTTCTTCTCGAAAACCACGGAAATAACCGACTCCCCTTCTTCCATACACGAAACACCGCCTCCAATACGCCCAAACGGGCGCTTTCGCTCGACCAGCATAATTGGGGAACGATTCATTCCTGAGCATAGTCTCAAAGAAAATGGAGACAGCATTAATCATATAATGCCGAAGAAAGCACGGAACGGGAGTATGCGCAAAGAGGTCATGATGCCTGCTTGGCAGATATTCAGCTTGATACGTAAGTTACCTAGCAGGTAATCGCAGAATATTGCTGAATAAATGTACAGCTTGGTACACCGATAGCACACTAAGCGACGCACAATCTGCAATCCATTTCTCTTCCCGAAGGCCTATTCTCGGAATATGCTTAAAGCGCTATTCTTTCCTTCCCAATGGAAATGCAGTTCGTCTGAATACCTTCGTTGATATCCCGATCGAAATTGGACTTCCGCATTTCATTCAGGATGATGAAATGGGAAACGAAGGGCCATTATACGGAAATTTCAAACTTTCGCTACAGGCTGTGATTTGCCATCGCGGGAACTCCGTTGAATCTGGCCATTATATAGCCCTAGTGAGAGGCACCGCGGCCAATGACCCCGATAAGTCGTCGCAATACTGTCGCCACTGGATGCGTTTCGACGATTTGGCCCAAGAAAGAATCACACTTGTCGATATTGAAAAGGCGTTGGTTGAAGAGTCCCCTTATCTTCTTTTCTACCAAATATTGCCTATCGACAGTGCCTCTGAAGAAGCATCGGGCGGGCGGCTATCATCTTCCAATGGAGATGAAAAGCCATCTCGAAAACTTTTTCATAATACAAACCCCGACGTGACAGTCTCCGCACCGTCTCCGGTGAATGATGCCTCTGAGGTAGAATCATATGGTGCCCTTGGGAGTGACAACCCCAATCATCAGTTTAAATCCTTTGGCGTACCATCGGCAAACTCACAGGACCCTCTCCCCACGGAAACAAAGGATGAATCAAATGTTGGTAATAGTGGCAAGTTGACTTCAACCCCCAGCCCAGCACATGCACCCGCAAAAGCTCGTAGTTCAGTTAGCCCGGGAAGGCCGCTGGAAGGAGGGGGCGATGCGAACGTTCTTCATGCATCGACAAGAGATGGCACGGTAGTTACCGTTGAGCCCATCTCCGATAGAGAGTTCGAAGGGAGCAGTACCAGCAGTTCCAGGGGTAGAAAGAGAGACAAGGCCAAGCATGCAATGCTATCCAAGGACAAGAGGGATAACACGGCGAAGCAGCGAGGCCATCATGCTTTAAAGAAAGGCCAAAATCCCGACCGAGAATGTATAATTATGTGAAGACGACTGTAGGCTGTTTGGAATATTTCTTTTGGTATGCGTGATGATACTTACTCCAAACCGCCCATGGTTTGTAATGACCTGTTATGCCTGTCCTGCTTGTTTGTATTGTTACCATTATTAGCATAGTTTTTTCCGGTCTCTTTCATAAATGTTTATTGCCTCTAGAATTCTGCCCGTTATCAGTATTCAACTGCATTTTTAAGGGCGTAATTTTCAGTTCCACGCTGGATCTTGGCAGCCACTTCAAGGTTTGCCAGATTGGGATTATGTAATAGCCATCCAATGACGTTCGGGTAGTTAGTGTCTTGGCGCCATCGGCATCAACGCAACCAAGCTCCAGCAAGAAACCGTGCCGCAAACAACTACCCTGATATCACAGTTGATATCCCAATAATCCACGACTCGAATCCCGCAATGTTATAAACTGTTGCATATTAGCGCATAATGGCGCTGGATGGATCAAGCGGCTATGTTGCTGCCAGTAGCTTGGCAAAGCTTGCCGACACCGCTACGCCTATCTTCAATGTTGAGCGGGTTCAGCTTAAGTTCTCCATAGCCACGGACTTCGTCGCCGCGCAGGTCGCGAACAACGTTCTTATTCTTGCATTAGCATCGGGGAGGATTTTACGGATTGATCTAGATAATGCGGAGGATATCGATGGTAATATACCTTTGAATCAGACAGGCCATCCCTCGCAGTCAGAGGATACATTCCGCTAATCAGACTCCCGAATTTCCACCACAGATATCGACCTACCGAAAAAGTCCTCAGAGATAGGCTTGATTCGACGCATGTTCCTTGATCCGTCAGCTTCACATCTTATCATCACGACTACTCTTGGCGAAAATTATTACCTCCATTCACAGTCGCGACAACCCAAGGCCCTCCCTCGGTTGAAGGGTGTATTGATCGAGAGCATTGCGTGGAACCCTTCCTTGCCGACTGCCTCGACCAGAGAGATATTAGTTGGCGCGACAGATGGGAACGTATATGAGGTTTACATCGAACCTTTGTCGGAGTTCTACCGGAGGGACGAAAGATATGTTAATTCCGTCTATAAGATCCCCGGATCGGCGGTGACTGGTATCTGGGTGGGTTCGATCCCGGGAAAGCAGGACTACAGAAATGTTTTACTATCGTCACATGGGAAGATATTATATTTCATGGGCCGTGTGGGGAAACATGGCAAAGAAGGCGGCAGCTCAATATATGCAGACCTATTCCATAAGGAGACACCCCTAGCTCACGAGATCTCAGTCTTATCCCCGCTGGCGCCTTCGCTACTTTCAATGCAGCCCGATCTTCCGGAGGGTGAATATGGAGATGAAGAAGAAACAGCGGGGAAGCAGTTCGCATGGCTCTCGTCCCAAGGGGTCTTGTACGGCTCAGTTCCGATATCATCATCACCGCCAGAGCTAGGAGACCGTATTTTTGATAAAGCAAAATTGCTGCCCAGGTCCGTTCTGCCAGCATCCGAGTCTACCAGAGGGGGCCGAAAATTGATACAGGACCCTATAAAAGGGATGACTTTGACCCAGTGGCATATTTTAACTCTGGTCGAAGGTCGCATCGTGGCAATCAACAGGCTTAGCGGAGAGATTGTTTATGATCAAGCTGTTCTCGAGCCTGGCGAAGGTTCTCTTGGTCTAGTGGCAGATCAAAAGAAAAATACGTATTGGCTCTTTGCTGGTAAGGAAATCTTTGAGATCGCGGCCAACGACGAAGACAGAGACATATGGAAAGTTTTTTTGAAGGAGCAGAACTTCGACGCTGCTCTGCGGTATGCCCGTGGCTCGGCGCAAAAGGATGCTGTTGCTACAGCATCGGGTGACCATCTCGCGAATAAAGGCCAATATCTGGAAGCTGCCGCAGTATGGGGCAAAAGCAGCAAAAGTTTCGAGGAGGTTTGCCTGACCTTTTTGAATAAAGGGGAACAGGATGCTCTAAGAAAATACCTCCTGACGCAAATGTCAACGTATAAAAAATCTGCAATAATGCAAAGGGCGATGATCGCAAACTGGCTTGTTGAAATTTTCATGTCCAAACTCAACTCACTCGATGACACTATTGCCACGAAAGCCGAGTTAGTGGAAGGGACGAATGCGGGGGAATCGAAAGATGCACTCAACGATGTGCGGGATGAATTTCAGGATTTCGTTAAAAAATATAAAGCAGACCTCGATCCGAAAACTGTATATGACATCGTGGGTAGTCATGGAAGAGAGGAGGAGCTGCTATATTTTGCGAGTGTGACCAACGATTACAATTTTGTTCTCTCGTACTGGATCCAGCGGGAGAAATGGGATGAGGCTGTCAATGTGCTTAAGAAGCAGACAAACCCAGAGGTTTTCTACAAGTATAGCAGCGTTCTCATGACACACGCTGCTACAGATCTGGTCGACATATTAATGAGACAGATTGATCTCGACCCTCAAAAGCTCATTCCTGCCCTTTTGAGTTACAACAACACCACGAAAGTCCCTCTCTCCCAAAACCAAGCCGTTCGTTATCTGAACTTCATAATTGCCAATCATCCCGACCCATCAGCAGCTGTACACAACACACTAATTTCCATACATGCGGCACACCCTTCTTCGTCAGAAGCTGCTCTACTAACATACCTGTCCTCTCAACCTTCGTCCCCACCACCGTATGATGCCGATTTTGCGCTCCGCTTATGCATCCAGCATAACCGTGTCCAGTCATGCGTTCACATCTATACTACGATGTGCCAATATCTGCAAGCTGTGGAGCTTGCTCTAAAACACAACGACATTGAGCTCGCCGCGTATGTCGCCGATCTGCCAGAAGGAAATGACAAACTTCGCAAGAAGCTATGGCTCCTCGTAGCCGAGAAGAAAATCCGGCAACCAGGCACTGGAATCAAAGATGCAATTGAATTTTTGCGCCGCTGTGAACTTCTTCGTATAGAAGACCTAATCCCCTTCTTCCCTGATTTTGTCGTCGTGGATGATTTCAAAGACGAGATCTGCACGGCGTTGGAAGACTACTCCCGACACATCGACTCATTGCGGCAAGAAATGGATAATTCCGCTCACACAGCAGAGCAGATACAGAACGAGATTGCGGCACTAGATACGCGATACGCTATTGTTGAGCCCGGGGAGAAATGCTGGATATGCTCCTTGCCACTACTTAGTCGCCAGTTTTTTGTCTTCCCTTGTCAACATGCGTTCCATAGCGACTGTCTAGGGAAGAAAGTACTGGACGCAGCGGGGTCTGGGAAGAGGAAGCGCATTCGCGATCTACAAATCGAAATGAGCAAGGAGACAAATACTGGAGGGAAAAGGGAGAAAGTAATCCGTGATCTGGACGGGTTGGTCGCTGAAGCTTGGTGAGTTCTGAGACTTTACCTGACCGTTTACTCTGTTTCCCTTCCCTCTTCATGCCCTATAATTAGCACATAAAAATTGTACTTTCAAGAGACTAACATATTTATTGGCAAATAGTATTCTCTGTAGCGAATACGCGATCAAGCAAATCGATGAACCATTCATCAGCGCTACAGACAATCGGGATGAATGGGCGATATGAAGTATTCTAGTCTGTCATGTTCCGTGCTTGATTTCTTTCTTGTCTTTCCATTTATTAACAATTCTTTTCCATACCTCGCGGCTCATTCCGCGTCTCCCTATCTATATCCATATTCCCACCACCTAACGTGTATATACATCGATCTACACCTTCGAGAAATCACATATATCCTACTATCTAATTACTCGTCCGCGTTATATGGTTATAACAGGCATGAAATGGTAGGGTACATTTATGCGTCTTATTGTATGAAGCTTCCCCTTGTTGAAGAAATCTAGTGGTATGGGATGGAACGAGAAACTCGTCGTAAGGGGGTCAGAACCTGAGGAGGTAATTAAAGGCTTGGTACGGAGTAATCGGGATTTTCTCCCCTGAACAACAACATCAATTCACAGTAATAATAAAGCAGGGAAACACTTTCTTCAACCGTCTTGCAGCGATGAGAAGAGGAGATTTGGAAAGTATTGACTCAGGTGCCCGTCTTGCACTGGCCAGGCGTAATTCCTTTCGAAGCATACGCCTGAGTGGTAGCGTGATCGCAAGCCTTCCAGGTTAGTTGGACGGTATTCGCGGATAGATGACAAGACTGCGAAATGCTGCCCCTGAAGGCCACATGGCGTCATGGATCGCCCAGGTTCTGTGGGTCGAATTATGAATATCATCAACCGGAGCCAAAGATGCTCCCAGGCGGAGTGCATGCATGAGCCTGAGCCCAAGGAGGAGTAACAAGATCATCGGCCAGATGGGCAGCGGGTTGATTCCCGATGGCGCTGTTCGCCATGTTTCGGCCTCCCAGATCCCCCTTGAAATCGTAAAGATTGGTTACCATCCACTTTTCTCCCTTTTAAAAGCATCGCTAACTACGGAGTGATTCTTTCACGTTTACCATTTTCTTCCCTCAAGGCTCATCCATTCAGTCTTCCTTCCTGAGGACCCTTTGACCTCGAATCACGGGCTAGTAATTTGGCCCATTGGGCGGGTAGTGGAAACTGCATACCAGCCTCATTTCTAGCTGTTGCATTGATTATTGAAATATGAAACAACAATGAGACGTATGATGATGGTCCATACATCATGAAAGAGGGGAAATCATACTCAATGCATTTGTCCGGACCCATGCCTCGTCTCAACTTGTTTGCGTCATATATATATATATAGGAAGGCCTCCATGAAACCAGAGAAGCAAGCATAATTCGCATTTCTGACAAGTCCGCAAAGCCACGGTAATGCGGCTATTGGGCATACGCGGGCGCGACGGCATGACGATGAAATATTATTTATTTGGCTGGGAATACAGCAATTACAGTTCAATGAACGGATGGCCTGCTGCATGCATCGTTGCTTTTGTTGAAATACAAAAAGCAATCCCCGGGCTTGTTGCCGGTGCCCAGCGACTCCATTTAAAACGTCCGCTCCGTGGATGCCAGCCCCTGAATCGTGCCCCAAAAGGAGACCAAAGAATATCAACTACAATTAATACCGTTTTCACTGCGTCCAGCGCGGTATGACGGCTCCTCTTGACGAACTGTTTTCTATGGCATGCCGAGCTAGAGTGTATTAATCACTCTAGATATTGCTCTATTAGGAGTATTGCTCATAGGAATGCGAGAGGAGGTGTATCCAAAGGCCCGAGGAAAGCTCTGCGAGGTTTTCTTTCTTTTTTAATATCTTGTGCCATTTGAATGCTACCCAGGAAAGTGCGTTAATGGCTCAGGTACGGAGTACAGTACATCGTCGCCTATTGAGGATCACCAATATTGACACTGAGCCACGTATGGATCAATGCAGCTGATAAACACCTTGCAGAAAGCTGAATCAATCAAGTGACATATGGAGGCTAGGTATGCAAAGTGCGAGTCCTCCGCTTCGTGCTATGATGCCCGCGACTCCTCATTGCCTCTAATCTCTCTGGTACGCTATGTATGGGTGCCATGAAATATGTGCAAGAGACCAAATCCCGAAGCCAAACATGCGAGATTGGCCTCGTCCAATATGGGGATGATGGATCCAACGTGAGGTGTAGATCGCGGGAAATCTCAATCATGTTTGAACGCCACCTTGAGCAAGTCGATGAGATATCAGGCAGGTGACTACAATTGCTATCCAATGTCATTTTCTTTTGAAATGTTCTCTTAATGGGTAAGGATTAGATGTTATTACCAATATGGATTGCAGGTGGTTGAGCTCTCTTCATAGAAACCATAAAGTCAAAGCTAACTCACTCATGGACCTTGAATGCTCCCATGACCATGTTTTAGCCTTTTCAGAAATCGGCCCTCATTCTAGATCTTCTCCTCAGCCAATTGCTGGGGACGGCACTGGCAAATCAAATGGTGAGGATGTTTAAAGCTGCTGGTTTAAACTTTTCCTTCCTTTGTTCGGGCTCGGGGAAGCTTCAACATCAACAAGATCTGCATCAAAGTCAACCAGCAGATGGGAAGCGGGGGTGCAGAACACGCCGCTGACGAGAGGTATCGCCATTTGCCTCCAGAAGATGTGGGGATTTTGTCGTTTGCTGAAGGTATCGTCATCATCATCATCATCATCATCAATTGATACAGCCATCCTGCTAACTAGTCAATCCCCGGCATTCACAGCAACCGTGGAATTCATGCTTATACGGCATTATGCTTATACGGCATTTGCGCTCAACGGAAGGAAAGAAAAAATATCCAGACAAGAGTCTCCGTGTTCGGCGATATGCGCGCAACTGCAGCTGCCAACCACGTTGACGCACCTATTCGCTCTGGGATTCAAACCACCAGTATGATTACGGAGCCCAGTCCAAGTGGTTCACCAATGGACGTTGTGTTCCCTGTAACCAACAGACATGATTTGCAGTTTAAGAAACCACTATATTTCTATCCAATGACGCGATAGAAATTAAGGCCTTTGCTTTTTTGACTCTTCCAAAACCTCCAACGGGGAAACAGGACCCAAGTTGGTAAGCAGGAAAAGAACGCACACAAGAACACACTGCAGCTGGAGACTGCATGCGCATTATTGTGCATTCGCACATGCAACCTCAAAACCAGTCTGCAGCACACAATGAGCACTGCCCTGTAATTCGTGTGGTACTTTTCCCGTTTGGTGGTCTGAGATAATGCCGGTGCACACAATAACAAAAATGCGGATATTTGATTCGTCGAAAATGGGCTGGATGACTCTCCGTGCAGCACACAGTTCACCTATTCGAGCCAAGTTGTATCTGTCAAATATGGGGAGGGTTATGGCGCGCATTCAACACTCCGGAAACACGTCACATCCCTCAGGTTCGGTTAGGCCGAAGTCGCTGACAGATTTTTTGATTCCGGCTCTCCCAGAGACAGGCGATCTGTGATGAAGGAAGGGGATTCATATCTCCTCTCCCGAACCCCCAACTCAATAAACAACAGCTAAGGAAGCTTTGCCGCTTTTCGCTAGCTTAGAAGATAAATCCAATTGATATGTACCGACCTCGGAATATCAAACTGCCTCTCGAAGACATGAACCGTTAACAACTCCTCTGCTCACATATTTCCCAGTGCAGTTCACGGGATCAATTCCATCCAAGCAAGATTCGGCCTGCGGTTGCCCCTACAGCCAACGGTGAGAGGGCGGAAGAATGGTAAACGCAGCCATGAAGGTATCCGCGGGTGACATTCTTGCAAGCCAGGGTGATATCTTGAGGGCTTTTTGCAAGAATCATAACCATACAATCAGCGAGTTAGGCCCTCCGGGGATGTGATTGTCCTGCCATCCACTTTCTGATCATTGGCTGTCCGTGTGTATATCCTGTGCAAACGCAGATCAGAGCGTTCAATCCCCAAAAAAAACCTTGCATTCTTCGAAACAAGTAGCTCCACGTGAACAGCAAGAAAAAGGTTTCAAGAGCAAATTTTGCATGGATAGAAGGGATCACTTGACGCTTATTAGAAAACGGTGTTAAAAAAAAAAAACTTGATTTCCCTCCCCCTTCCAGTCGTTGTACATACAGTACATACATACAGGGAGTTAAAACCAGTTTCTGGCCTGGCGGGTAACATGAGACAGCAGTGCTTGGGATTAATTATTAGGATAATCCGAAACAAAAATCCACCAGGACAGGCCCCTCCCCCCCACCGTCGCGCTCCTCTCCCTCCGGGCCTCGACTTTTGAAATAGAAAAAAGAATTACGTCGATCTAATCCCCCAGCACGTTGGATCTGGAACGTGTTCTAAACTCCAGCGCGGAAAGTGAAAGTATTCTCCAGTAAAACTATATATAATAGCCGAGTGATCAGGGACCAACTAAATAATAACCGCCCAACAGCATGATCCTTTTTTTTTTAACTTAATTACTCTGATACGATTTAACATCATTGTACTGTCCATATAGTTACGTGTACTTTTCATGGATCCTAGGCAAGGCAGGAAGAGCAATATAGATTCTTGTTTCATATCACCAAAAGGCCAGCTGGACATAGCTCTCCGGGCAAAATTGATAACACACATCGCTGGCACAAATGAGACTTTGAGCTCTAGCATGCATCACATCATTTGACAAGAATAGCTAGCTCACCTGGTTATATTGATGAACAGTCCTTGGGCAATGCTGTTTCATATAAACTACACTTGGATTTATTTGCGTACCTTGAGAAAGCATCATAGATATCAGACAGTATACCCACATGGTGCCAACCCAACCCAACACCAGCATTGCGCGATAAATAGGTATAATTATCCCATTATTCCACATCCATGAAGGAGCTCAGAACTAAACGCCCATGATGCGTCAGGCATATAACTCGAGTGCAGGGCTGATGCTCGCCCGGTTCGGCGCGTACTATTTCCTTCATGCATAAACAATATTTCTTTAAATAACTATTTGACCACAACAGGGTGGGGCTGGAACGTTTTCAAGGAGTATATTCATTTTCTTTTTTCATTCAATTCCAGCATGATTTGGCTCTGCAGGCCTGAAGAAGCCATGAATAATAATGTCTGTACTTTGTACTTTGTAGCTGAGACTCAAATCAGCCCGGCAAGAATAGTCAAGGCTTCAGAGCCTCGGATCAAACCAGCAGACATGGACAATGGACAGTACATGTATGTACACGTATATCGCGTTTCAGGGAGATGAAACAATAGAGAAAAGGAGAAAGAAAGACTCCTCTCTGACTCCATGGCTTTTCTTCTCATGGGCTCCACTACCCCCATTGTTTGGGAACCCGCTCGCTTGAATCTCAGGATGTTCTGCCAACTGTGTGCTGTTCACCTCAGCCTGCTGCCCTACAAAGTTGGTTGCCCAACAAACTCCGGCCAAGTTTCTATTTTTATAACTCCATTCGTATCTTTCTTCCTCCCCTTCTTCCTGGCCAGCCTGTGCAAATCATTTACCTTGTTTCTTGAATGAATCAAGAAAAAAAGGATTCCGCTCGGGGAATTGTTTCCGGTTCATCTCAGCCCTGGCCGCTATGCACATGTGCATGTAATGTACAGTACTGTACATGTGCCTGGCAACCAGAATACTCCAGAGGAAGCATGGTTGGGGTCTTATTTATTGGTCATTCATTCTCTAGACCTCGGTTTCCTATCACCTCAACAAAGCAGATAACTTATCGCTCCTCCTACCAAGGTCCCTCGCTGTTAGTCAAGAGACTAGCTAGACCGTGTTTCGTTTACATTAGCCGGCTGCAAGTATGGAGGGGGAAAGAAAAAAAAATAGAAAATAGAAGAAAATCTATGAGAGGGGCCAGGAAGAGCGGTGAACTCTGTGCATTATTCTTGCATGAACATCTTCTATGTACATGTACAGTACCAGCGTAGTGTAGTTAAATAAATACCCGTGCCCCTTGGCGGGGGGATGCTGTGGCCTTGCATTTTGAGAACCACAAGTAGTTATGAGACAGGTAGGGGAGGGAAAGAAAATGTGTGAAGCATTTAACAAGAAACATTAGCACAGATGTGTAGATAGAGATGCTCATACATTTCCTGTCTGTCTACTCAGCTGTGTCACTGTACAAGTCAGTGATCCCTTCTCCTATTCTACAATCCCATACTTGACCATGTAAGCGAAAAAGAGTAAAGAAGATTAAAAAAGAGCGAGATAGAAAACATCCAGACAATAATATACATATTTTCAACTGGACTTCAGATAAATCAGACTGTTATCAATACCCTGTAGTAAATAGACACTGCCAGCCCACCCGCCCACCAGCTAACTTACATCCACAACTTATCTTAGCATGCAGGCTACCACGAGCTGGCGGTGTGAGGATAGAATTATTCATGTCAATTGATCAACTAACTATACCAAGGATGTGGTTTTCATAACAGTACAGAGTATATTTATGTAAGCTACAGCATCTGAGAGATAGATAGCCTGTCTTACTTTATTGGAATAAACAAGCATTGATAAATGAATCTGTTCTTGAAATCATATGCTCGTTCCTGACCCTCCACGTAACTTCGCCCATTTACAGCGTCTTTTAAAGAGCCGTTGGGCAGGGGGGGGAAGGCATCTTCTGGACACCTTCTGCTCGCCCAGCCCAGCTACATACGGGGCTAAGAATGGAAGAAAAAAAACGAATCAGAAATATGCAACTGGCGTCTCAGAGGTAGTTAACTAGTCAGGAGCTCGTATTTATGTGATTCGCTGCTTCGAGCTGATCGGTATGCACACCAAGGACTCAAGGAGAGATCGCTTCGTTTCATGATGATTGAATGGCTGGTTTGGGATGAGGGGAAGAGGAAGGGCCAGGAGGAGCGAGAAGGGGGGCCCTCCAATGAGATTGGGAAGGGGAAGGGGATTTGGGGGGGATTCCTAGCTGCACATATCATATCGTCCATACAGCGTATATTATTCATACACAAAACCGTCGACTGCCATGCATTATTTTAATGGAGAGGAGGTTGCATAATTAAGTTAACTCCTCATGAAAGAGCCGGCCCATCTCTGATCATTGATCCAAAGCTGTCCCATTTAATATTTGAATGATGATGCTAGCTCGTTTTGTGTCACGCACACATTCTTCTGCATCGTTGGGTGCCCCCCTTGACGATTAGTTATTCGATTCGATTTCGGGCCGTACCACCGCGGTTCCTCTTCCACAAAGGAAGCCACCCCCCTCCCCCCCGCCGCGCTGAGCTGCATGTCAATATCACAAACGAACCAATGGTGGGAGACGGTGAGACTGCAGCCAGGGGCCAATCAGTTCAGGAGCAAGCGCACCCCCCCTTCGATTTTGCTCTTTGCTCTCTGGCGTCTGTGAACTAGGGAGAGGCTTTGCGTTTTTGGGCCTTAGCGTACACATACCCCCCGCGGGCGCCGGACTAAATAATAGCAATCATAATAGTTGGTGCACTGGCAGGCAGTCTGGCGCAAGAACCACCTGGACTGTCCACTGTCCAGCAACCCCTGCCACTCATCAAACGACGCGGCCCCCTTTATTATGATTTAACCTTGTTGTTACCCCTCGTTTGGCGCTGGCATCGTCATAAACCTAAAGTGGGAGCGGGCGGGCGATTTGCATCCACGGACCACTGTCCATGGCTTGTGCTGGATAGCCCATGACGCTGTGGTGGTTCTGTGGTGGTTGAAGGAGGGAGAGGACAACAATATCACTCGCTTTTTGTTCGATGGTCGATTGGCCCGTGCCAGATCAGAGAAGTTTTCAATGATGCCCTTTGCCCTACCGTTATGGACTACCATCGGGTTGACGCCCGGCTCAAAATAATAGAATAAATATAACAACCAAGGATGAGGACGAATGTATGAAAAGCAGTGGAACGGTCTCAAAACAAAAACAGGGTTAGGGCCTCCCTCCCTGCTCCCTAGTCCTGCGCGAAGGTGTTAGGGAGGAACCGGCAGCGAGCCGTCTGTGATGCTTGCCAAGTTGCAGGTTGCCAGGTTGTCTCTCGCCCCGGTCTGGCCAATGAGTTTCTGCGAGGATGCTTGGGGATCCGCATCACCTGCACCTTGTTGGCTCAACCCCTTTTTCTTTAGTCTGAGCGAGACACGCAGTCAGCAGAAGGGGACTCAAGGGAGATGAGAGTTTTGTTTTTTTAGGTGGGAAGCTAAAACGCGCTATTTCTTGCCCTTTTGAATTTCAAACCTTGGGAGACACTATCTGCTGCAGATGTTGAGTCGACAACAACAACAAACATATGTATGTAGGAGAATGGAATGGATAACCAGAATGATGCAATAAACAAACAAATAATAGTAAAATATGAATCTGCTTGGTCCCTGGATAGCCTTCTCAATCCAGCTCAATACGTACGTAGCCTTTGCATCATGTCATTGTGGTGATAAGGCGTGTGTGCGTGTGTTCTGGAAGTGTCTCTCGCCCTCCACTCCATCTATGTAATCGTAATAAAAGACTCAGCGGAAGTCGGTGGATGAACCAGCCGTTGAGCTGTTGGGCTCGGTGTCGTTGTTCGTTGTTGGTGGCGAAGAATGCGCTGGTTTTGAATTTTGGGCGGGCTTGCGAGGTCGGACCCAGCAGCGCGATGTTTCCACAGCACCGCGGCATGTAGCCACGTCACTGGCGCGGTCTGAAACTGCAAACACAGCCCATGGTTGACGCGGTCCCAGGTCCCATGCGGAGCCAGCCCGGCGAAGAAGCAGCCTTATGTCATCGCGGTGGGTGCGCATAAGCCGGGATCCAGGGTGGCGGCTTAGCACCACGCGCGGTGCCGCCATTCGGCCACGTTCTGGAGGCTTCTGCTGCCAGTCAGCAGGCCAGAGGACATACCAGGAGATACCAGGAGATACCTCGCGGGAACCGGCGCCTTGCCACCGCGTGCACGTCATAGCCGCCAGGTGGCAGCATCGCCGGAAGTACCGCCCAGGTACCAGGCTTCACCGCCCTGCCCCGGATCTTCATCATCTCGCTCAGCCATCACATCACCGTTCCGTTCCTTCTCTTCCCTTCTCTTCTTCTCTTCTTCTCTTCATCCCATCTTTTCTTCGTCCATCGTCTCCCTCCATCGTCCGTCCTCTTCTCTTCCCTTCTTTCTCTCGTCATCATCTCCTCGTCCTACTACCTTCTACCTCTACCTCTACCTCTACCTCGACCTCGCCTCGTCATCCGATCCGCTCCCATCCCATCCAACCCCATCCCGCCACGAGCCATCTCAAGTCCGGAATGAGAGTGCATTAGTTTCAAGGGAACAAGAACAAATTACCTCAAGAATCCGTTACGGGTTGAACTGCTGTTCTTCTTGATTCGTTTGTCCATTGCAGTGCACATCTCTGCTTCCGCCTCTCGTCTTCGCCTCCCTCCCTACTCCCCCCCCCCCCCCCCCAAACGACCTTCACCATCGCTAGCTTCCCTCAAGAATAACAAAGCAGCCCTTTTTCCTCCTGGTCTTTAGCAGCAAACGTCTCATTTCTCCTGTTGCTACCAGTTGGTTGAGTCTTTCAGAGAGCAATAGAGGGTCCCAGTTTCGTGTGCCCTGAGACACCACCGCCCGATCAAACTGCCAAATCCGCGTCGTGATCAAACAGTCATCGAGCCGGCATACCCACCCTCAGATGTTATCTGTTCGACAAGTGTATCGATAACAGACCTTCGAGTCGTCAGTGACGGTTTGCTACGCAGGCCCTTTGGACATTAAACCCCGCTCTGAGCCTACTCCCTTGACGTGTGGATCTCCTTTTCTGTCTGAAGCTTAGGCCAATCTTGCCTGTGTCGCCCTCTGGATCCGTGACTCATCGTCCTCTGTTATTTGTTGTCTGAACCGGTGCCTTTTTCCCCTTTTCTCATCCGGAGTCATTGATTCAGCAACAACCTCCTCCAATTCCCCGACGAACCTTCCAGCCAGGTGTTCGAGGTTCCCATTGTCACCAATAATATACCTCCCCGAAGGTCCCGAATTCTTCTTCTTTGATTTCATTTCCCATCACGACCTTTTAACGCAGCGATTTAATCTCAACTCTCCTCTTCTTACCTCTTTTTTTGACGTTTCGACATACCTATTTTATTCAACTAATCGACCCTCGACTGTCGATTCCGCTCACTTTCCTTTTTATCTTCTTTTTTCGAGGATCCAGTCCAGCCATCAAGCCTTCCCAGATGCAATCATAACGGTCTTTACCCATTTCCTACTTTCTTTACGTTTTGCGGCGGTTGCGTAACCGACTACCAAGTCCCGGACGACAACATTTCTTTTGTATTCATATATCGACCTTGATCATCCTACTTATATGAGCCCTTGATCCGAAGTTACGGTGTTTTCGCTCCTCTCATTTCCCTCGCCTTTTGGTCTCTCCGGATACTCTTTTTATCCCATACGCCATCGGGGATCATATTTTTTTTTATATATTTTACCCTTGCACATCTATCCCACCTGTCTATATATATATCTTTTCTATCTTTTTTGCTCGTTTTAGCTCTCTTTTTTTTTTGCTCTCGTCCTTTTCGTTAGCCTTCAAGTCCTCGTCGGACCCCTTACTATTCCCGCTTCTTCATGGACTGCCAATTCCCAGTGGAAGACATGGATTGCATGCGGGATACGTTTACCAAAGGGGAGCTCCTCAACGGTCGGTTCCGGACTGTGGCACCATTGAACCATGGCTCGTTTGGAATGGTGTTTCTCGCAGATGACACCGTGACTGGTGACCAGGTTGCTATCAAATGCTTGACCAAGACGTCCTCTGGCGACTCGTACCCTCTAGCCGTGGACGAACGGTCCGAAGAGTTGGAATGCCATACCCGCCTGGGACACCACCCAAATATCGTTAATCTCCTCGACTCTTTTGAAACAGAATCCCATATATTCTTGGTTCTTGAATACTGCTCGATGGGAGATCTGTACGAAGCCATTAGGAACAATCGCGGCCCTTTGGAAACCGAGCATGTCCGTGCATTGATGTTGCAGCTTGTTAGCGCCGTCGAGTACATGCATTCGAAAGGCCTATATCATCGAGACATCAAGCCCGAGAACATCTTTCTCACTCACGACGGCTCGATGAAACTTGGAGATTTCGGATTGGCTACCCGTAGCCCTTGGTCCTACGAAGCATGCGTTGGAAGTGACCGTTACATGGCCCCAGAACAATATGATCCCACTCCAAGTGGTTATTCGACTGAGCAAGCCGACATCTGGTCTGTTGGGATTTGTCTTCTGAATATCCTGTTTGCGAGGAACCCCTTCGTTACCCCAACCGAATCGGATATTTTCTTTGTCGACTACACTCGCGACCGCCAGTCTCTCTTTGACATCTTCCACAACATGTCTCAAGACACCTTTGAGATACTCTCCAATGCCATGGCACTTGACCCGAAGAAACGCTCGCTATCTGGTGTTCGCGAATCAATTTTGCGTGCAGTCTGTTTCACCACTGACGATGAGGTCCTGGACGATTTCTGCACCGAGGACCGCGAGATTGTCGCCGCCAATGCGGATAGGGAACCACTTCGAACCCCCTCTCTCGCCAGCCCTCATATCAACCAGGGAGATTCCTTTCCCTGGGCGAAAGCTTTGCAGGAGTCTCCAGCTCAGCCGATTCGACAACTCTCTGTCATCCCAGATACGGAAAGCTATTCGGAAGATTTGTTCTCAACTTCAGGAACGGAAGCCATGTCCTGGTTCTCGGTCCAAGCAGGGTCACCCTCAATTTCGGCCTTGGGTTCTACCTTCGGGGCTTCGTTCAAGTCCATGGCCATCCGACCTGCCGAGAAACGCTTTGCAGCCCATTCTGACCCTGTCCCGATTAGCGGTTCGCTGCCGACTCGTGCCGGAAGGCCAATCCCAGCAATGTCCATGGTCTTCGGAAAGGCTAAGAATGAAATGTCCAAGAGCTGGAGTGACTTGTGGGATGAAGAGGAAGAAGAGGAGTCCGAAAATGAAGCGATGAGGCAACGAAGGGAACAAAACGGTCGCAGTTGGAGCCAGGACAGCCAAATGGAGAAGACAACACCCCGTCCGTCTGCATTATCCGAAGTCCAGTGCTCGTCATTTCTTAATTCTCGACCCTTGACCCCTAACGACAACCATGGGAGCGTTGCGGTTCCGACTCCTCTAAAGCCAAACAAGGATCTTGCAGAAAATCACGTACCCGGATCCAATTTGCATTCGCCAAAACAACCTCCAAAGCAGTCAATCATGGACAAATGGGCCGCTCTCGGGAACAAGCGACGCAAATATCACCCCAAGCAGGATGGTTCATCGCGCTCGAGGAAGCAGAAGCAAATGACGAAAAGCTGGCGCAAGGATGCAGGCTTAGGCTCTCCGGGTTTTGAGAACCGACACGTTGACCAGCATTTCCTTGCCATTGACTGGCGTCGGGACCCTTTCGAAACCATTAAGCCGAAGAAATCTGTGGTCATGATCGATGATGATTTCGATTGGATTGGCGGCTGGCACGACTTGCATATCTAAGGACCGCAACTGACTTGCTCCCCTTATTTCTTTTTTTTTTTCCCTCACCAATTTACCCTCCCTCTTTGCTGACAATCTCCGAGCTGTTGGTTGTTCGCTCTCTGCCTGCTGCTGCTGCTACTGCTGCTACTGCCCTTCTCTTCTCTACTTGTCCCGATTGAATCGTTTTGAACCATAACACTTTTTATTAACATCATTATTCACAAACACTTCTCTCTGTTCTTTTTAAAACTGCCTTACCCATGTTTTCCGCCTGTCGTGTTGTATACACACCATTTTTGTCTCAAAAAAAAAGATTTCGCGCATTTCCCTACCTGAAGGCAAGGGGTTGGCTTGCTCTAAGAAAGATCAATCTTCTGCTTTGTACTATATAACACACGTACGTTTTATATCCGTTATTGGGGCCCATACATGGAAATTGCACTGCGGAAACGAGTCGGTGTTGGTTTGGATGGAGATTTGCACAATTTGGTCGGTACACCTGGAGCGGCGTTTCTTAACAACTTCTATCTATCAAATTCGTTTTCTACTGCGATGCTGTTTTGGGGGGTGGCGGGGGTGTACCATCATCATATTCTTGTGGTTCTTGTCGGAAATTCTTTCAGCCCTACCGTCTTTTTTTCTTTTTTCTTTTTTCTTTTTTCTACTACTCCCTATATTTTTAACCTTCTCATCGTCCATTGTTTTAACACATTGGCAACGGGCGGGAACAACATCGCACAGCACAGCACAGCACAGCACAGCAGGCAGCAGTTTTTGATTTTATATCGAAGGGCCCCAATCAATGGCAAAGAGTCTGGAGGAACGAGAGGATATTTCCAAAAGGTATACATTATCGATGTATGTATCTATATCAACGAGAAGAAGAAAAAAAAAGCCCGTGGCATTTTGAGAGAGCCCAAACCCCTAAAAATGTCAGCCACTTTTTCAAAAGATGCTGGTTTGCAAAAAGTGGAAGGGGGGTGTAGTTAGTTCTAGTTTAGTTTAGCCATGGTCAGGAAAAAATGAAATGGAAATAATTTTTTTTCCCTGAGAAGTGAGAGTTGTTTTGGTTTTTTGTACGTCAATCGTGATGACTTTTTTGTGCTGTAGATATTCATTCTCCATGTGCTTTACCCTCCTCCGTAGATGTAAGTAAGACCACATCACGTACACGATACAGATTCCTCTGCCATCATGTCATTGAAAACAAACAAACAGGTGAAGCCAGTCCCCCAAGTGGAGAAGCGGTGGCCGTGAGCTTCCTCCATTCCGCCTGTGGTCCCGTCCCACTTGGCGCCTGGCCCGTTGATTTTCTGCTCACCGACTCCGATGCAGCTGTCAGATTTTTAGATACTCAGCGGAAGAATAAAAGAACAAGGATTTCCTCCTCCTCTCGATCCATTCTGCTGCTTCTGCTTCAGTTTTATGTTATTTTGGACGCGCCTGGGTTCACACGTTACGGCCAAGATTTGATTTGATTTGATTTTTAGCCGCGAGCAAGCTCCTCTTGATTTAAACTTAAAACGCTAACTTAACCAACCAACAACCAACCAACCGGCCAGTCCCCAGCTCTCACTGAGTTATTTATTCCTCATCTGACGAATCGGTTATCCTATTTTCCATCGACCCTTGAAGTGGATAAGAGAATATCATTATTATTTAATATCAAAAGGAAGAACGCAGAGATCAGATTCAGGGCCCGCCTCTCTTACCAGCCAAATTTTGTTTTTGCATCATCTTCATCCGGATAGCTAGATCCCTGTCGCCCGGCAAGACCGTTTTCGCTTTTTCTAAATAACGCGGGAACCGTTCGAGCGAAGAGGCCAGATTATTATTTTTTTTGGGCCGGGGTCAAACATACCTACTGCTCCTTTTCTTCCACACCGGCATCCGCATCTTTCTTTCGACGATCGTATACTTGGCCATCTTCTCGTTGTCCTTCGTTTTTTCTTTACGACGCCCTCGACCTGGGTTGCTGGTAGCTGGAATTCGGCTGGCCGGAGACGGGAATAAAAATACAAGACAAGACACTGCGCAGGGACTATAAGTAACATAGGGAGATGCTGTGGAATGCCGTTTTGACTGCTGCGGAACCGACAGGAGAAAAGTGAAGAATGGGCCATCGAACCGAACGCGGAGGGATCCTTGTTGAATTTTCAGGTGCTGGTGTTGCGACGGAACCGCAAGTCTGCTGGTGCTGGGCGTTTGGTCGTTGAGAGAGGTGAGGATTTTATTTCTCTTTTTCCTGCTTTTTAAATAACTACTGTCTATCCATGATGGCAAGACGTTGGCTCACCAAGTGGTTTTCTGGATTGTATAGGTATTTTTAAGCGTGGCTGTTTGTCGCACGGTTACTCGGAACGCTATTTCTCTAATCGATTTTATTTTTCTTCATCGCGAATATCACGAGCATTACCTCCGTAAAATATGGCCTGGCACTCTACCCTCTTCCCGCGCCGTGCCCATACGAAAAGTCGGGCTACGGACTGCTCGCTATACTTCTGGGCGATCGCGTTACTTGCTGCTGTGCACGCGGGGGGCAATCTGGGTTTCGAGCATCGCAACATTAGCTCACGAGCCTTAGACGATGCAACTTGTCCCAACAGGGACTTGTCGGCCATCCAGTTGGAATACATGCAGTACCCTGTCTGCTTGGAGCCGAAATGGGCGGGGATTGGGAGCATCGAAAATTATACGTCGCATTCGCATTCATCTGGCGGCGCAGACACCGATGCATCGATTTCCGCTGGGGCTTCATCCTCGTCGTCATCAACGGTGACAGCGACTGTGTCGGGGTCAGGTGGTATAGACCAGGACTTGGATACGGAGTCGCCGCTTGATAATGCGAATTTTCTTTCTTTTGAAGAGTGGAAGAAGCAGAATTTGGCAAGGGTGGGCCAATCGGAGGAAAATGTTAGGGGGGATCGCCAGAGTGCTGGATCTGAGGCCGGCGGAAGACGTCAGCTGCCCATTGGGATCGATAATTCTTTGGATTCCCTGGGTGAAGACGGCGAGATTGCCTTGGAATTCGGTGGGTTTGGGCCTGAAGATTCTGGCCCGGCGTCATGGGAGAGGAAGGTTGGGAAAGGCCAGGCTCCGCATGCCGATGGGGCAGACTCGGTTACCAGAGGCGCGGAGGGAGAAACGCAGATTGAAACTACGACTCGTGGGGGCGTTTCTAGGAGAAAGGATGCGGGGACTACTTGCAAGGAGCGATTTAATTATGCGTCGTTTGATTGCGCAGCTACAGTGTTGAAGACCAACCCCCAGTGCACCGGTGCATCATCCGTTCTCATCGAGAATAAGGACAGCTACATGCTCAACGAGTGTCGGGCTAAGGATAAATTTTTGATAGTCGAGCTCTGTGACGATATCTTAATCGATACCATTGTGCTGGCCAACTACGAGTTTTTCAGCTCGATCTTTCGCACGTTCAGAGTCAGCGTGTCTGACCGATATCCTCCCAAGCAACCCGATATGTGGAGGGAGCTGGGCACGTACGAAGCAGTTAATTCCCGAGAGGTTCAAGCTTTCGCGGTCGAGAACCCTCTCATTTGGGCCAGATACGTGAAGATCGAATTCTTGACTCATTACGGTAACGAGTTTTATTGCCCTGTTAGTTTGATTAGGGTCCATGGCACCACCATGCTGGAGGAATATAAGAATGATGGAGAAGCTAGCCGTCTAGAGGACCACATCTCAGCCCAGATTCGAGGCAGCGAGGCACCGGAATCTGGGCCGGACAATTCCAGTGCTGCTGAGAGCAAAGTTGTCGGGAAGGAAAAGGAAGGCTCGACTGGACCCGGTGGATTTGAAGTGCAACCTACTCGCGTTCAGAAGCCGGAGGATATCTGTCTCCCGAAGGCTGATATTGGGGCGATATTATCGCGCGGTCTTGCCGGCGAGAAAAACGGGATGTGCCTTGTCCAGGAGGCCCCTCGTGTCCACAACCAATCAATGGACGCAGTTCAGTCGGCTTCAGTCCAGTCTCATGGTCATGGCCCTGCTAAAATAGCAGACGATGCCACGCCTTTAACTCCCAGTGCGGAATCATCTTCGAATGCGGCTACCCCTACCCATACAGCCACACCTACCGTGACGGACTCCCGTGCTCAAAATCCTGCTAACGAGTCTCAAAATGTGACATCCACTAGTACTCACAAAGCCGAGTACGATGGTTCATCTGAGCCACCAAAACCGTCTACTACAATTCAGCAACATCAGCCTAACCCTACGACTCAAGAATCCTTCTTTAAATCCGTGAACAAACGATTGCACATGCTGGAGACGAACTCCTCCCTCTCGTTACAGTATATTGAAGAGCAGTCACGCATCCTACGAGATGCATTTAGCAAAGTGGAAAAGCGACAGCTAGCAAAAACCACCACCTTCCTCGAAAACTTAAACACATCGGTGCTGCAGGAGCTCCGAGAATTCCGCCACCAGTACGACCAGGTCTGGCACTCTGTGGCCGTCGAATTCGAACAACAACGACTCCAGTACCACCAGGAGGTCTTCGCCATGAGCAGCCAACTAGGAATCCTGGCCGACGAGCTCCTCTTCCAAAAGCGCATCTCAATCATCCAGAGCGTCTTCGTCCTCATCTGCTTCGGGCTCGTACTTTTCTCCCGCAGCTCGATAGCCAGCTATCTCGAACTCCCGAGCGTGCACAGCATGGTCTCCCGCTCCCAGAGCTTCCGTTCCTCAACTCATTCTTTCGAATCACCCTCCGCAAGCCCTAGCTCACGGCCCAACTCCTCCTACCGCGACAGCAGCAAGGATGCCTCCAAGACCAGCCATAGGCGCTCGCACTCCGTCGAGTCCGGGGAGGATGACCTGGCGGTAAATCCGACCATCGCCTACTCGCCACCAACCCCGACATCCGATATCGACGAGCACAGCTTGCACCGGCCGGGCTCTCTGCGGTCGGATTCCACCTCCAGCAGTATTCTTGTAACGCAGCAGCCTCAACTTCTGCGGTCTGAAAGTAGTCCGCCGGATTTACGCGGGCCTTCTGAGAGGTCTGAAGGGTCTGAGGGGGGTTCTTCGTTAGAGGCTCCGCGGGTGTCCTCGTGATGAAGGGATCTGTCCGTGAGGGATGGAACTATTATCTACCAACCGGGTGGTTTGGAGATTATGACTTGTTTTCTCCCACACCCGAAAAAACCTCCAGTAGTTTTCACAACACCTTGCTTGCCGCCGTTGTGTCTACGTATGACCTCGGTTCTCTGGGATGATCACCATGTCCTATGGAGTTCCCGCCGCCCTGGTTCAGCAGTCTCGCGCCCCCAAGTCGAGCCCCAAGCTGCGATAAATGTCAGTTTCGCACGGGTGGTGGACGATGCGGGATGCTGTACCAAATGAATCCTCCGGTACAAAGGTTTCAGCTCGTGAGTGAATGCTTCTGTGGGAGGGGCCACTTCACGGGAACCATGGCCCCAACCACGGGACATCCCATTCCGCGAAACTTCCTTGACCATAACATATATTAATGTTATTTGTGGAGTTCGTCGAATGCGGGGCTTGAGTGACTTATCTCCTCCATTCCAGGCGAAATAAGTTACAATAAAGTAGTAAGGGGGGGGTGCTTAAATGCTGTTTTTTCAACGACGGAATTACACACACACAAAAGAAAAGACCCTCGTTGCCTTGGGACGAGTATCTCAGCACTCGTTTCTATCCGGGAGGATTTTGCGGGGTTTTTACCCCCTTATGATGATAATGATAATAATGATGGGTTGGTTGGGATCTCAATGGCGGTGGGTAAGGTAATGCATATAACCATGACATATCAAATCCATGCCTATATATCTATCTCAACAAACGGAGAATACGTAACCTTCAAGGAGGGAGATAGATATGTGCGCTGATTCTAGCGGAGGAGGATATTTAGATGTTATAATTATGTTAACTATTATTATGTATGAGTTTGAAATGAGATATGTATTTTTATTTTCGTTTTAAAGTTTTTTCCTCCCATCTTCTTGCACTGGCATTCTTGTACTGTATGGATATATGATGTATGTAGGCGAGCAGAGGCATCAAGTCGCTGGTTGATTGTAGGGAGCTCTCGTACTCTTGGCCCCCGTGTTGTTATGTATATGATCACGCGATAAACCATCCCAACAATGAAATACTACAGATTTGCGTTTTGCCAATTCTGAAAGACCAAAGGATGAGGAAGCTGGAGAGGCCATCTGTTCTATTTTGCATGGGACGGCTTCTATATGAGCCAGCCATGGAATCCGGGGGGGGGGGGGTATCTGTCTGCCTGAGTTGACCTACATAGTTGCGAAATGGGATAGAAGGAAGTAGGAAGCGCCGTGCCCGTAGCGTGGAATGCAGAGATATCAATGTCCTGCCGCTCTGCACATTGACCCGAATGACATAGCTATATCGTGTAGTTACCACAGCAGAGCCAGAGAGGAGCAATCGCTATATAACCTACGTGGATCCAGACGAGAGAACGACGAAGAATCTGGGGAGGCAGATAGGTGCTCTCTGTCTTCCCCTCCCAAACATGATCAAATTTCCCATGGATAACAAGTGATTTTCTTTGAGGGGGCATGCTCTTTGTTCGCTGTTTTGGTTGTTGGTGCTGTTGTTGTGGAAACACCGTGTGTATATCCTCTGCTCTGTTCCTCTGTCCAGATCCCGCCCCCTGGCAGACTCCACAATTAACACGGCAATTGTGCAGGCCATGCTCCAGTATTCCCGGGGGAATGGGAGGGATTTGCATTTAGCAATAACGGTGAGTCATAGATGGAGATGAGAAGATGAGAGAGACTCCACTCCGCTGGCAATGTCCGGCGTTGGTCTGGAGGTTTTGGGGTGCGGCATGTTGACAGTTGCGGAGGTTGCTATAGCAACTATCGGCCCGATACCACCACAAGACCGAGCCGGCAAAAAAAAAAAAAAATAATAATAAGCAAGGAGGCAAAAGCTCTTATTTTCCCTTCCACCATCAGCTGCATTATTGACCAGGAACAGGGAACACAAGTCCAGCTCATTTTACTCTTGCTGTTGCTTTGAAAAGTTGCATTTCAAATTCCCTTGTGCCAAAGAACAAAGAGAGGCTGGCCGTTGCTCCGTTGTCCCGCTGATCGATAAATAAATACATCACCAACACATATAAAAACCACCTCCGACGTCAGATTGTCCGCTTGGGTCTTTGTACCGACATTCACGCATACAAACCCTTATCTCTCTTAATTTTACCTTCCAGCTTGAGCATCCAAACCAAACCAAGTCTCCAAGTCATCATTCTCGTCCGTTGTTTGAGCCCTTCAACAAGATATTTCACTTCGATCTGCCTTGCCACAAGAGCTCGACACACTCTGCCAAAACCCACTGGCTGCGCAGTCCACCGTGCCGGATATACCTGTCTCTTCATTGCAATCGAACATCATAGCCTCCCAGCCACAGCAATGGAATTCAATCCGACAAGCCCATCGAAGCCCTCCCCGCTCTCCCCTCGCTCCACAAACACACATCTCCCCATCGGAACGGCAGCACCACCAATGACAAGCGGAGACTGTGGCACCGACCTTAAGGCGGCAACAGTAAACTCGATGGAATATCACAGACAGGTGTTGAAAGAGAAGCTGGAGAACGGGAAGAGGTATGTTCCTTAACCCCTCTGTGTCTATCGGGGTGGCTGGTTAAACTAATTCATATTCTTTTGTCAACAAATAGTGAGAAGGGCCACTACATCTCTCCATCGGATGGAATCATGAGCCCGTGTACCAAGAAGCTGAGCGATCTGAAGGGGAAGCGGTTTAAGAAGTATGTTGCATTGTCATGCTCTCCTCTCTCTCCAATGCTTCCCTACACCAATCAATCGAAATCCTTCCAGTTTGAACAACAAGATCTAATAAAGTTATCCTGCTTCTCTGAAACAGTGCCGGCAAACCACAAACCCTCTTCGCAAAGGCCATCGGCAAGAAATCTATTGAAAAGATGGCTGTTGAAAGCAAAACGGAGTCGACAACGCCCTCAGACGGGGGTGCATGATTTTTTGACCGAGGAAAAGTGACTCTAGGTATCGAGGAATCGTCGAACCCTGCCTCAGTTTTCTTATTTTCTTTCTTTCCTTCTTTTCTAAAATTCCCCTTCTTCCCACTGCGAATTCGAACCTGCCACACCTAAATCAGGTGCATTTTGCAGCTATCGATGCCTGCCTTTTCTTTTGTTTGGCCACTTTGAGAGTACTGTACATGTATATTTTCGATCCCTTTCCGTCGCTTTTGTCCCTGTAATACTTTTTTTCCTTTCTTTTTCTTCTTTTATGACCCCTTCATGTCACCCCCTTGACTTGAGACGACTTGACTCACTCAGTCTGTACTATTTTCTTTCTTTTTTTCTCTTTTTTTTGTCCGAGGCTTTTATGGTCTTTCTTTCTCGGTGTTTTGAAACTCATGTTTTCGGAGGTAAAGGGAAGGGGGGGTGGAATCATGGCGTTTTCTAAAGATATAGAGATACTACAGTATTGAACAGGACATGATTATGATAAATGGATTGGGATTTTTGCGTTTTCTTTTTACTTTGACCTTCCTTGAGGATTTTTCTTCTTTTTTCCCTCCCCCGTTTTTTTGAGTATAGATATGAAGAAAGACTGGTCTTCCTTTTCTATGTCAGGACATATTGACGAGTTTTTCATAGTGATCTGTAATAAGCTAACAACTTTACTGCCCACAATCATAAAAGAAATCCACAACCTTTCTCCCAATTTTGCTCTGTGTAACTTTCTTCTGAAGAATCCCCAGATGACTATCTCCACACCAGTAACAGCGTTTGCATGTGTCAGGATTCGTGTGCTCCACAGTTCCCTTCCTCATTTGAAGAATGATGAGATCTCCTCAGATCTTGTATGTAGTCAATTCTAGCATAAAAAGATAGCTTTTTATCTGTTCAAGCGCCGGGAGAGTGCCGAGCAGGTCTAGCTTCTACTGTTTCAAACCCCAAATGTGGCTTGTAACTCAGCTTTGAGAGAGCAAGCATCGCGGCTAATCCACGATAGTAGAATTTTAGCCATACAAGTAGCAACCTTGACATTTTCCATAGCTCTACCTCTGCCAAAACATGAGCAAATAAACCGAGGGACTAGCTAGCAGCCGTCTCAATTCCACTACAACAACCACAATCGTGGTTGTTGGCTCTGCGGCAAACTAGACCCTTCCTTGGCTATTGGCGATGCGAGCGGCAACGAACAGCCTCGGCTCAGCGCCGTCCCCGGCCGGATAACTCCTCCTCCTCCCCCCAGGCACATCGAACCGAACGGATATGCGATCTCGTTTTCGGGTTTGCTATCGGCCCATTTTGCCTTCGCTTTAAATACTCCCGGCTTGCCCCAGATCCGCGCTTTGTTAGTATTCGCTCCCATCCCTTTCTCCTCTCAGCAAACCACATAACCTATCTTCCGTATCTACAGGCAACCTAACCTGCCTCCTTGTCTCCCCCCCCCCCCGCAGTCAATACCCGTCACAGTTCCTATTCAGCGCAACCATGTCGGCTTCCTCCAAAATCCCCCCAATGGCGCTGCCATTCGTTAGCGAGCGGGCAAAGAAGACTCTGGATCTAGTATGTTTTATCCTCTAGAAGATAGGTCCTGCTTTATTTTACCGCCAGAGCCTCCGACTGACTGAGACTTCCTTTCTTTTCTTTAGGTCCAAGAATTCGTCGAGAAAGACTGCGTCCCCGCAGATGCCGTTTTCCAAGCTGAGCTGGGTGAGGGCGCCCAGCGATGGACCACCACCCCCGTCATCCTCGAGGAGCTCAAAGCAAAGGCCAAGAAGCTTGGGTTGTGGAATATGTTCTTGCCCAAGAACCACTTCAAGGAGGGTGCCGGCTTCAGTAACTTGGAGTACGGATTGATGGCGGAATACTTGGGTAGAAGCCGGATTGCCAGTGAGGTATGTAATTGTGAAATTTTGCTCCTCCCGGACACCCCGGTGGTCTTTCGATTTGTCAACAGGCCGGCTTTTGCCTGATTTGTTGTATCTGATATCTGATTGAATATACATAGGCTACCAACAATGCTGCGCCAGACACTGGTAACATGGAGGTCTTCGCCAAGTATGGAAACGAGGCACAGAAGAGGCAATGGCTTGCTCCTCTGTTGGAGGGCCAGATCCGCTCTGCTTTCCTCATGACTGAACCAGATGTTGCGTCCAGCGATGCTACCAACATCAAGCTCGATATCCGCCGAGAGGGTAATCAATACGTCATCAACGGCCAGGTATGCACAGCGCTCACTACCTGATTAATCTACCTATTAACTTCTGCAACAATTACATGAAAAACTAACATATTACTCGACCGGGCTGTGTAGAAATGGTGGTCGTCTGGAATTGGTGACCCAAGATGCAAAATCCTAATCGTCATGGGCAAGACCGACCCCAACAACCCGGATCCCTATAGACAACAATCCGTTGTCCTCGTCCCCATGGATACCCCAGGTATCACCGTCCACCGCATGTTGACCGTCTACGGCTACGACGACGCCCCACACGGCCACGGCCACGTCTCCTTCAACAACGTCCGCGTACCCGTCTCCAACATGGTCCTCGGCGAGGGACGCGGCTTCGAGATCATCCAGGGCCGCCTCGGCCCCGGCCGCATCCACCACACCATGCGTGCCATCGGAGCCGCAGAGAAGGCTCTCGAGTACCTCATCGCCCGCGCCAACGACGAGACCCGCAAGCCCTTCGGCGCCCTCCTCTCTTCGCACGGTGTCATTCTCGAATGGATCGCCAAATCCCGCATTGAGATCGATGCTGCTCGTCTCATCGTGCTGAACGCCGCGATCAAGATCGACCAAGGCGATGCCAAGAGCGCCCTGAGGGAGATTGCGGAGGCCAAGGTGCTCGTGCCCCAGACGGTATTGACTGTCATTGACCGTGCCGTGCAGGCTTATGGCGGCATGGGTGTCTGCCAAGATACTCCCCTCGCATCCATGTGGGCGGGTATCCGCACCTTGAGACTGGCTGATGGCCCTGATGAGGTGCACTTGCAACAGATGGGCAGGAGGGAGAACAAGCAGCGGAAGGCCGAGGTGACGGACAAGATCAATTGGCAGAAGGCGGAGTCGCAGCGGTTATTGAATGCTAAGGGCTTCAAGAGCCAATTGTAAATCAGGGGAGGAGGGTTTCCTTTTGTGATATTAAATTTTAAACTGTTTGAATTAAACGATTCGAGGATTGAATTTATGCGTTTATTTATCAATTTAAATATATATATATATATCTATCTCTATATATGAGTTTTCGGAACTTATCGGTTGATATTCGTGAAGGATAAACTATGTATAGGAAGGCGGCGGCATGCGGCACTATAAATAACCGCGCCAGTCATCCCCGGTACCAAAGTTGCCTCTTCTCGTCATTTATTAGACGCCGTGGCTCGCCTATCACAACCTCCCTCATTTATCGCATATATTTCCACCTCACGGTCGGCGGCATTCTCTCATTCGCGCAAGAGAGTAGCCCCCATCTCTCTTCCACCACATCACCACACTCCTTTTTTTCTCTCTTTTCTCTCTTCTCCCCATCGCCCGATTCCACCCGTCCAGCTCCCGCTCCCCAATGGATTCGAGTCCTGCGGCGTCCTGGCAACCCACCGACAACTCGCGACAGGCCACCGTCATCTGACCCTGAACACAGCGGACCGCAAGAGACAAGACGAGCCAGGCGCCAGGAATTAGGGCAACGGAGAGGAACGAAAGAACGGGAAACCGGGGAGAAGTCCTCGAGCGCATCCTGGATTTCCTTGATGGGGATAAGAGTCATATATATATAAATATATATTCTGACCTAACTTGTCTCCTGCCGTTGTTTTTGCTGGTGGGCTCGCAGTTTGTGTGCTTGCTTGTTTTACTACATTCTAGCAACTTTTCCTCTTCTGGTAATTTCTAGCTGGAGGGAGTTCGGAGTCCTGGGGCAATGGCAGCAGGAGGACAGGATGGTCATAATGCAGATGCGATGTGAGTTGATTACTTGCGGAACAGAATCACGATATATAACCTTCCCCCGGCAAAGATAGACGGGGGAGGGAGCCTCAGGATCTTGTTTTTCCGCCAGTCGCGCTTTTGCTCTTTCGGAGGACATTAAAAAAATGAGACGCAGATTACATGGCCGGGTGCTTACTTTCTCTGCTTTCTTCGATACTTTAGCCCCGAACTTGACGGTGAAAAGGACCTCTTGAGGGTTCTGTCTGACAAGGAACCGACGTTTGCTGAAGTCAACGATTATCTTGCCAAGTATGTCCGCTATTCACATGCTTAATAACCCTCCCTCTTGAACTTCTGCCACCGCATCCACGATGGGAACCGCGAGAACATATACTTATATCATTGATTCCGCCACCCGCAGATTCCGTATCGCTTGCCAAAATGCAATATTCCACTGCTTCGAGACGGGGACGGAGACCGCATCTCTGCGGGTCGAGGCCCAGTTATGGGAGATACATGTGAAGATCAACAACCGCTTTCGCAGGCTCCTACTTCGCGTATGTTTTATCTCTCCCGCAAATGTGTTACATCGTCAGAATTTCCGTCCAGCTAATATCCCCCATTTTGGACTAGTTCCGTGACGATAACACTCAGAAAAAGAGACCCGTCGAAAAACGAAAGTTGCAGAACCATTACTTGAACTTCATCAAATCGAGCCAGCGCTTCTACCGTGGCTACATCCAACATCTCGTGTCGCGATTCGACCGTATACCAGAGCTGGAGAAATTGGCCCGGGAGCTTAAGTTTGAGAGTAAGATATATACCATCGGAAGGAGGCAGAAGACATTGCCAAATTGCCCTTCTCGCTGATTTCGTATAAATAGACCTCTCTGTAGAAGATAAGCCTGAAATTCCGGAAACTCTACGCAAGAGCGTCGTGCTTACCTGTCATGCAACCCTTATCCGCCTTGGTGATCTTTCCCGCTATCGCGAAATGGAATTGGTTCCGCCAACGAAGAATCGAAACTGGGACCGCGCTGTCAGGTATTATAAATTGGCTGATATGCTGAACCCGGACTCGGGAATGTCCCACAACCAGCTAGCGGTAATTGGGCTTGCGGATGGAAACCATCTGCAGGCAACATATCATCTATACCGTGCTTTATCTGCTAGAGAGCCGTACCCGGGGGCGCACGGGAATCTGCAAATCGAGTTTAGGAAAGTGCTTTCAGTCTGGGCTAAGGGTGAGCTTATCGCAAGCTCAACGGATGAGAAAGCCACTCTGATATCTATGTTTGTTTACCTCCATGCCCAGTGTTACAAAGGATTGGACTTCCCTGAGCATGATGAACTTGAAAATGAGATCCTCAGTCAAATGGCCGTTGACCTCAAGGAGCTCTCCTTGCACCCGCATCTATTGCAGAAATTTTGTTTGATAAACATCGCTGCTGAAGCGTACGCAAATGCCAGGCGGGCGAATGAGGGGGAAAACGCAGCCGATGTAGAGCCCGCACGCGACGCACCGCTGTTTTTCCAGAGACTCAATGTGAAAACCTTCTTCACTCTTTTGCAAATCTTGCTTTCCGAGCTTGAATGCTCGGTTGCGGCAAACGAGTCGGAAAGAATAACACCTGTTGCACAGTGCGTTTTGCCCGCTTTGCGACACTATAGCTCCTGGCTGCTCTCAAATAGTGGCTCCTTGGTCTGTGAAGATAAGGATACCCTGTTGTATGTGCAGATCAAGGAATTTTGGAAAATGTATGCGGGTACTTTAAGCCTGCTTACGTCGAGTTTTGACGTGCCAAGTCTTTCTGATGTTGGGTATCTTCTTCATGAAGACGAAGATACGCTAGGGTTTAGCCCCTTGGTTAATGATATAACCTGGCGAAGATACGTTGATGAGCGCGGACATAAGAAACCAAGATCCGATGGGGTCGCGGAGAAATTACCAGCTCATATTGAGATGCTGTTTCGTGTTCGTGAATTCGTGATTGATGGTCTTGATTTGGTTGTTCAAGAGGTACTAAGTTTTCTTCTTTTTTTTTGCCCCTTCCCTTATATCCCTCTTCTCCCGCAAGCTACCTGTCTGCCTATCGCCAGAAACGAGGACTAAACTATTTCCTACAGAAAATTCCTATCATTCTCGCAGAGAATAATGAGACAAAACTATTCGTTTACAAAGAAGAAGGGCTCCCTCAGTTCTCAAGCCCAGGTGGACAGCAACACCGACACACCCTTTCGTCCACCAGCATAGAGCGCGAAGACATCCGTCCTCTGGAATCTAACCTGGGGACCATGGAATATGCCAACTCCCAATCAGCGTCAGCGTCCATCTCGCTCGCTATGAACCAGATGGTCGACAACCTAGTTGAATCAGAGACGACCGAAAACTGCCCCCCAATTGAGAAGACCCTCTCCTCAACTACTTGGCGCGATGCAAGCCTAAAAAACACTAATGCCAACAATGGGATTTCTCAACAAAACGAGAATGACGACCGCGCTGATAACAGTAATTGCGCAGGAACTGGAACGGGAACCTTCAATTCATACAGTCCCATCATCGAACCTGCAGCCCCACAATCATATTCTCCCCGGCCCGCTCTCCCAAGTATCCTTAACACACCATTTGCGCCGCAACCAGGTGAAGCCCTATCGCCCGCTACCCGCCCTTCTACGGCCATCAGGCAAGGCGACCAGTATCACCCAGTCCTCCGCGCGAATCATAACGGAGCGTTCTCCCCAGCCCAAGATTTCCCACAACAACAGCAGTACATGATGGGTTTCCAAAACAACCTACAACTCCCGTCCACGCCCAATGACTATTCATACACAACAAGCAATCTATCGCCAACACAGACACAAACCCCAGGTATCCCCTATAATCAAGGCGGGGCTGGTGGGTATGCCACCCGCCAACCACCACCGGGCCTTCCGTTCAATGGTTTTTTGAACACCACGGCGCACCAGTACAACGAGCGGGGATTCAACCAGCCATCCGGTGCGTTTTACCAGTACTCATCGTACGATCCCATTTCGAGTGTGAATTCTAAAGGCTCGCATTTGGGCGCGGGCGTTATTGGGCAGACACCGCCTAGTGGACAGGGGAGTGGCGGGTGACCAGGATTTTGTCTTAGAGCAATGCCCTCCTTTGTGGCATATTCACTGGGATCTATATATACTTATTTTGTAGAGGGGGCCAGGAAAAAGGGGTGGAGGGTTCGTTTCTAACCCCTTTGCTGGAGAAACGATGATGTTGACCTGTTGTTCTGCCTGGAGGGAGAGGGGTTCAAATGAGGCCCACTATACTATGGATGGCATAGATGCTTATTCGGGTTAGTAATGGAAATCGGCGAAGATGGATAACTTCAACGAGCGAATCTTAACATACCCCTCCATTGCGAGCTCCAAGACGTTGGTGATACCACTTTCCACCCCTCATATGAGGAGCTGCCTTTTCTTCCGGATACGGCCGTTACAAACCCCGGCTTGCCACGCGATCTTCCTATCCCAAAAAGCCAACCGGCCAGCCTCTGTTCACGTTTCTCTAACTACGAACCTTATGGCTTCCTTTAGCCACCAACAAGGGCACTACCATCCATCTCATTCCCTCTCAGCAATTTCTCCCCTGAAAGTTTGCAATTGCGGAACAGAAAACCAAAACTCAAAACGGGGACGCCTTTTCCTTCAGCGCCTGCCCCGCCCCGGCCCCTTGCAGAAAGCTACAGCCTACGCGCGATTAATACATATAACTAGAACGATTCAGCAACTTGCCTAGTTTACTCTAACCCCTAGCCAGAAATACCTCGCTATCCTGGGCCCAATGTACTGCACATACAGTCAGATTAGGTACGAAAGCTTGGTCACCCATGGGGATCAGGGTAACACACATCACTGCCTTCCCACGTTCATCAAGATGTGTGGTACATCTCCCTGACTTGGATACAATTGCAGTTATGGGATTGCGGGCTATGGTGGCCGTGGATGGGGGTCTTTGTCATTTCCTTTTGGTCTTTAGCAAGGCAGCTTTTTCTTTTTCTTTTTCTTTTCTTTTAATTCCTCGAGGGGGGTGGCTAGCTATTGTTGGCGGCCAGGATTCATGGTTTTTTTTTCCTTTTCAAGAAAAACCCACTTTGGTACTGTACCTATTTTTGACTTGAATATATGTACGCCATGCGATGCTACGCTTTGCTACGATTTATGCTATGCATGCTATTATTTCTACTTCTCTGTGATTATTCTTTCTTTTCTCTCTTTTTTTGTTAAGACATCGACAGGAAAATATACATGTGCCTATGTATGTGTGCATGCATCTCCATGCATTGGTGGTTTTCTCTTTTTCTTTTCTTTTTTAACTCACATCATTTATTTTTCCATCCAACCCCCTCTTCCTCTAATTAATTTTCTTTTAACCAGAAATTCTTTTGTATGTACATGTACAGAAATGTATCCTACTAGGCTGGATGACTGCTTAATTATTTTGATTGGCTTTGTTATTACCTACGTACGCTGCTCAGAATTGCACAGAACAGATTATTATTTCCCATTATTTTACATATAATTGCACTGCGCTCCTTTTATCCCACCAGCTCTACAGCCCACCTGTCCCAGTAGCTATACCTATTCCCTCCGCACCAGGCAGATGTGTATGTATGTACAGTACATAATATAATCTACAGTCTATATCAATCTGTGAATATCTAAAGCAAGACGGTGCACCTACGGGAGTGCATTGTATGGCGTATCAAGCAATAACGAAAGAAAGAGAAAACGACGCTCTATTTGGCCCACAAACAAAATACCTTAATGCGTTGTTGAAAAGGAGAAAATCTATTATTGAATCGTCATACTTACCTTTTTACTGTTTTCTTTTATCTTTTCTGGGGTTTTTTTATCAGAAATTCTGTCTGGGAGTTGAATTTCTTTTTTTTTCATTCCCATTTGTTACTTCGACCGTTTCCATGGTTTTTCATTTATTGTTTTTTAGCCATAAAATCAAAATATGATCATGCCCGAATGGAAAGAGAAAAAGGGGGAGGAGACAAGAAAAAGGAAATATTTGGATGCTTCATGGGGATAAAAAGGAAAACACCGAGATGCAGATTTGTTGAGTGGATGCAGAAATGTGTTATCACATTTCTGCCCAACCAAAATTACCAGCGGGGTTGAATGCGCTGATATATGTTTATAATATTTTTTTTAAAAAATCCTCATTTGGAAAGATAGAGAGGAGGTAGGAGAACTGGGTTTCTAGACGCAGGATGAAGGGTCTAGATCTAGGTATTTTTGAGTTAAGAGAGGGTTCGTTATGCTCCTTGTGGGTATCTGGGGTTGAGCCTGTGGATGTCTAACGGGTCGGAGATGAATAATGAATGCGGTGGAGAGGGAAAAGGCGCTGTTGTGGAGGTCAAGCGGGGAGAAGGGAATTCTTTTTCCCCTTTGGTTTACTGAATCGAAAGTTTTCTACGAGGGTTTATAGGCTTGTTTGGGGAAGGGGTAGCTAGTTGGTAGCATGTATAGGTTAGTATCTGATTTGAGAGTTGACTCTGAATGGGGAGTAACTTGGTCCCCATGATTCGGGGCTGGGAGCGGCTGAACTTACGATGGACCCAATTCCCTAATGCTGAGTCCAGCGAGCCAATGGCCCATATCCACACTATCTTCAACGCTCTTGCCCTCCACGATGGCGGCGCAGAAGCCTCCAGCGAAAGCATCACTGTTTGTTCAAAAGCAAGGCAAATAATTAGCGTGCTGTTATCACTTTAAACAGATGATATTGGTGACGTTGAGAGGAGCAATCTTACCCAGCACCGTTAGTGTCATTAATCTCATCCTTGGAGATGGCATGGACGGGGGTCAGCTTGACGTCAACATTTCCATCAGCACCAGCAATAGCAGAGATGGTTGGGTCAGTCCCCTGCGTGATGATGACGATTCGGGGCCGGTTGGTGTTCTTCTTGGGCAAGGTAGCCATCTTCTTGGCGATTTCTTGGACGTCAGTGATTCCCCATCCGTGCGATTCGGAGTAGGAGAGAGCTTCCGCCTCATTGCCTAGGACGTAATCTGTGTATGGGAAGACGGAGTCGAGTTGGTCCTTGAAGAATTGGGGGATGAACGGGGCTGAGAGGGAGAGCATGAAAGTCTATTATGGGAAACAAGAGAGGTTTTTGAATTAGCTAAACTGATATATCGACGGAGAGGAAAGCAAGCCTGTTGAGGATACAGGACGTTCAGGAGTACACACCTTGTTCTTCGCCGCAGCCTCCTCAGCCAATGCCAGGATTGCCGGCACGCACACGGTCAAATGGTAACCGCCAACATAATATATCTTGGCCTTCTCCACCAGGGACCAGATATGTGGTTGTTTCAGGTGGTCCAGCTTGTACTCGTTGGAAGCGGCAAGATGGGTGCAAAGACTCCGATCATGGCCGGTAATGACGACACCGCAGCGGCCGGTGGGCTGAGTCTCGTCAACACGATACTCGGTGCGCAGGCCAGCCTTGTTGCAGGCTTCCTGGAGAATATCTGCGTATTTATCCTTGCCGACACAGCCAATATACAGCACGGAGTTTGGTGGGAGAATGTACTGGATTGGAGAGCCAGTTAGCTCCATAAGAAGACTTCCACGTGCATTGAGAAGCAATTGCCCCATATTCCTTATTTCTAAACAACATACCTGAGCGCCACGGGCAGTGTTCTGCGCAGCCCCTCCTGCAATCAACTTAGCATCATGGTTTTGGATCAGGTCCTCAAAGAGACCCATATGCTTCTCCTCTGCAAGAATGGCATCGTTGGCTTTCAGGCCATATTTCTCGAGCGTGGCAGCATCTCTGGACTATGGTTTTAGTAAAGCGCAGGTAAACAAATAGTAAAGGAAAAATAGGCCAATTCCTATTGTTGCACCCACCCGACTCCCTGAATATCTAGAAGGAGGGGCATGTTAGCAGGGAAACTCAGCGGGCGGTTGTAAAAGCAGCTTACCCAGCAGGGGATTCTCTAGGCAGAGAAGAGGATATCCGTCCGTAGCAGCCATTTTGTCTATGAGGTATATCGATTGATAGCCAGTATGGTGGTTGTGCGTGTGAAAGAAAAATTGGTCTATCTGGTGGGCGTGGTTGGTCGTGGTGGGGGTTGCAGAGAAGAAGCAGCTGAATATTTATCCCAAGCAAAACAAGCAAACAACGTCAACCAAGGTTCACTCGGCCTCCAAACATCCCGAACACCGCAACGCCTCCGCAACCAGCACCGCAACCACCACCCCATATACACCACCAATCCATGTCCAGCAATCCCCAGATCAACCGAAAATGACAGACCCAGCCATCCAACTCGCGGAGACCATCCAAACCGCCTCCATAAACCCTCAACCCTCAGCAGCCCATGACATCAATCCGTCCACAGCGACCTCGCAAAAGGAGCCCGTCACCATCACAACCCGCCATCATCGCTCACCCTCAGATGCCAGCTCCATATCAACAGACATTGTCGACCCTAGCCGGACAATACGGCCTCTCCAGCGCGCCGCCTTGCCGCCTCTGCCGGACTTGCGCTTCGAGCAGAGTTACCTGGCCAGCTTGAAAGGCGCGGAGACCTGGCAGAAGGTTGCGTGGATTACATTACGGGATCAGGTACAGATAATATATACCCTTTATAATCCTTCTTTTCTTTCCCGTTTCGTCTATTTTTGCACTGGACTCCAACTTGTATTTCCCCCATGATCAGTCACCGCTTGTTTGCCTGCCTAGAATGACGACTCAATTAGCGTACTAATATTGCTCCTACCACGGAAATAGGTCTTCCTCCCCCTAATACAAGGGACACTATGGACACTCGCCCTCACCGGCTGGCGATATTGGAATCGCGGAGCCCAATTCACCGGCCAAACGCTGGGGACCAGAATCCGCAAGTGGTGGTGGGAAGTCAATAACTGGAAAATACCCGAGCCATGAATGCGATAGAGCTATAAAAAATACATTAATATAAAATTTCCAACATTCCGATACTCGGGGGAGTACTTTGGCATGCCCAACTGGGTGTGCAACAATGGGATTTTACCGCACGCTATCCCTTTACTCCCCAACGCGTCGGCCGGTCCAGTTGGGTGGAGCTCGACTTCCGAGAGATTGTTTGCCTTGACAAAGTGTCAAGGACCGCGCGGCGCGAGGCTTTGGGACTGTGGCTGTCGGTTTTCGCTACTGCATACGAGAGCGTTAGGCGTTTAGAGTGCTCGCATGGGAATTTTGAAAGGTTTTCCTAACTTTTTGGAGGAATCGATCATTGAAGGTTGGCGCACTGGCGCACTTGCATGTATACATACCTTTAGAAACCTGTTCGAAACGGAGAATGCCAAGTAAATTTTCTTCGACATTAGACGTAGGAGAACAGCTCATCGGTTCCTTTTCTGATATCGCGCAAAAAAGATATTCTAAAATGAGAATGTATGAGCTTGAGAGAGCTAGTACTGCTCAAAAATCTAATGATTATACTTCCACCAAAGCCCGCCAGAAAAGAAAGAGCTTGAAAAAGTAACAATATAAAATAAATCCCCTGCTTAAATAAAACGCACCCTTGAGAGATTTGCGTAAAGGATAAGTCAATAGCTGAATAGAAGACTGGAAAATTTTAACAGATCAAGAGAGAGAGGGACAGAGGGAGAGAGAGATAGAAAAGAAAGAAAAGAAACAAGAAAGGGTAACTTAAACATAACCCGACAAAGCTAAATAAAGCCCAAATCCCACTCACTACCAGAACGTTTTTGCACGGTTATGCAGGAAGGTCAAAGCAAAGAATGAGAGCGATTGATTAAAAAGGGGGAGAAATAAAACAGACAGATAAAAAAAACAAGTAGAGCCACCAAGGCCCCAATTCAATGCCCAGTCAATCGAAACATATACCCTATCGAATTTCCATTGTCGCTACACACGCGAAAAAAAAATAAAGGAAGGAAGGAAGAAAAGGGAGAACGAAAAATAAAGTGTGAACTTCGGTTGGCGATGTTGCTGATTGATTCCGCATAAAAGGCTATCCGTCGAAAAATGTCAAGAGGAAGACAATAAGTCGTTGAACTTTTTCAGCTCTCTATACGAAGTGAAAGTAAAAAGAAAAAAAGGATAATACCAACAATACGGAGGGATTAGAATCCTTAGTAAATTCATGGCGGAACAGGAAATGCTATCGATTGATTATTGCAGATGCCCGGGAAGAACTCCGTTCTGGCCGGATGGTGGATTAGTATTTTCTTGGTTGCGGGGGATATTGGTATCCATAGAGGAGACCTGGGGCTGTTTCAATAGATTGGATACTTGATGAATATCTTTCGAGCTAGTGACGGATGGAGGGGGCGGAGTGGTGGTGGTTGTGGTTGTAGTTGTGGCGGGAGGAGCTGTAGGCTGCGGGGAGAAGATATGTTCTTTTTCTGAATTGACAGGTGGTGGTAGTGGCGGTGGTGTCACTGCTGGTGCATTGGATTCATCTTGTGCAGATACAACCACAGCGAACGGACGCTTGCGATCTGCTTCCCTTGCTTCTGGCTGTATTGGTATAGGTTGTTGGCTTGCACCCGGAGCTTGGAGCGCGGTTGGGTTAGGAGACGTGTCAGGAGCAGCAGCAGCAGCAGCAGGACTACTGCTGCCCAACCCCCGCTTCGCTTTCCCATATCTCAGCTGGACCACCAAACTCCGCTGGCTATCACCGTAGCCGTTCTCATCATCGTCGCTACCACCAGGGCTATACGACTCGGCGTCGCTCATCTCCTCATCGCCATCTCCATACTCATTATCTTCATCGCCGCCATCCCATTCATTCTCACTCGACGTACTAGCTTCCGATTCATCGTCCATCTCATCAACTGCATTATACCCTTCAATATGACTCCCCGCACCATTCGACTGCCGACCCGTCCTACTGGGATGCGCCCTTCTTCCATTGGAAACAGGCGGTTCACTTTCACCATCCCCTTCCTCGCCACCGCTAGGCACGACAGACTGCGGTGGGAGCGGTGTTGGTTCCTGCCGTTGACCGCTCAGCAGGGACTGGCCGTACGCTCCGCCAAGCCGTGGTTTGACCTGCCGGCCGCTGGCGGTAAAGGTTGGGCCGGTGGGTAGTTCCCCGGGGGTTGAGAAGCGGGACTGGCGAGCTGATCTCCGGGTAGGGGGGGCATCCGATGAGAAGTCATCATCGTCATCGGAATATGTGTATTTGAGCTTCTTTCCACGAGTTCGGCCTTCGTAGAGAGAGAAGCCAGGTTCCGGACGAGCGAATGCGGCCTTTCGCGCCAGGCGATAGTCGCGACGCTTTCGTTTCTAGATAAAATTAATTATTACGAAGTCAGTTAGTTTGGTCTTCATATACAGCGGTCCGGGGGGATATTTTATATCGTATAAGAAACAAGCGGATTGATATCCTACGTACCTCCTCAGAGCCCTCGAATCTCGGAATGCTAGTAAAGATTTTCTCACTCAGCCGTTTAGAGTGCTGCGACTTCTCCTCAGCAAGAGAATCCGCAAGGCTTTTCAATTCAGGAATAGTCCCTGCAACGCTCCACCACGTCCTGTTCTTCAGCGCAGGGTTGCTTTCCCGGTACAGTCTGAAATGGGTATCGTCCCTGCCCTCAATGAGCCAATACCGGCGTTTATAGGCATCATTCCCCCATGGCTGGACGGATAGTGGCTGATTGAGATCGTCATCGTGTCTCGTTTGTTTATAGGATGCTTTCAGTTTGGCTTGAACAGCGTCGGAGGACGAGAGGGCCCAAAGTATCAGTGCCTTGAGGAAGGCCAGCTTCACCAACAAAATATATAGATTTAGCTTCAAGCCACATCGCGCATAGGTGACGTTGGGACAAAGAGTCTTACTCGTTCAGTAGGGGTCATTGTCGCAAAGCTGCCCCCGCCATGAAGGGGGTTTTTGCCGTCCCATGATCGTGGCCACTGCGTTGAGTGAGTCTGCACAACCTCCTCGAGCGCGCGTTGGTAATGGCCCCTCCTATATTGCCCAAGTCAACGTTAGCCCATTAGCTCTGCGCACGTTTATTCCCTGACAGATAAAAACACGTCGTAATTCCTTGTCCCGCTCATAGAAACGGGCATGTGTAGGGCGTATTGGATGGGTGAAGTCATACTCAACATCTCTCTTCCTGTTCAGGCACAGGCCAATTAAAGCGCACAACAATCTCTCAATGTGATCTCCAGGGACAGTATCTGTGACTCCTCTCTCAATATCCTGTGGTCCGTAATGTGGAAGTGATTTTGGAAAGACATCCGAGAATCTGGAGCGGAACATCACGATAAACTAAAAAAAAAAACCCGAAAACTATTAACAAGCGCGTACTATTTTCCACGATTTGGATCGCGGGACACAACACGCGTTAAATCTACGTATTAGGGCGCGATATGATCGCGTAAACTCCATGTTACTTACTGCGATGTCTGGATTGTCTGCGAGAACATATTCATGGGGCGGCGAGGGGGCACGTTTTGGCGGCGGAGGAGAGGCTGGTTTGGCGGGCTTCTGGGGCTTGAAATACTTTTCCAGGCCCATACTGCGGTTGACAGAGGCGGCGATGGCTTCATCATCCGTGGACGGAGGAGAAGACAGTGAAGACGAATCCGAGTCCGACATGGTCCCTGTGTGCTGCGTGGAGGACGGCAGAGCGGGGAGATGAGGGTGGTTTGGTGGTGCTTGGGTGGTGGACGGAGGTGAGGTAGTTAACTTGACTTCTGGCGTTTGCTTGCTTGGGCGCAACTCAAAGCTGGTGGCAGCGCGGCTATGACGCGGATCTCTCGTCTAAGCACGGCTGGATTGGCTACGACTCCATACATCAACACGGTGTGGCACGGGGATTACTGGGGGTTATCGACGTGAGTAATACGCTTTTTAAACTTATTGATATGGATTGTTTGTCAAAATTCCCTTTCTACAGAATGAATAGATCCCAAGCTGGCCACCGGCACAGGTCACCTTGGACAACAAAGCCCTCTCGCAAACACGGGACCCACCAACAGCATCCATTCCAATAGTCCCAAATAGCCATGCTTCTCGTTCAAAGGTTCTAGGGAATATCGTGCCCTCCAAATATGAGACATTCGGGATGATACCGCCCAGGTCTGCTAGTCAGTTGTCTGAATCCTGGCAAAAACGTCCCATGTTGACCGACGACGTACCCCGACCAACCGGTTCTTATGAATGGTGGCGCTTAGCGGCTTTGAGTTCTCGTGTTCCAGTGTTCCAGCGTTCACAATCAAGCGCTCGCTAAAACGAGCACCGCTGCAACGAGCAGAGTCCACAGTGATTGATAGGCCCGAAAACCCATGGGGACAATGTATATGTAGCGGTATTGCTGTGGACTGTTTCCACGCATAACATAGCTTGTCCCCCAGGCGCCCAGCAGCGGGCAGAAAGTAGTGGGGGAAATCCTAATAGCGCGCCAACAGCGCGAAAGTTATAAAACCACCATCATATTCAAAACAGATGCGACAAAGCCGGTCGCTCGTAGAGCATGGACTGAAAGATCAGTTCCCTTGTCTGAAACAGCAACCATTTGTGGTGGGTTTTACTCAGCACTTGAGCAAACGCACATCAAAGGTTGAATGAGGTGGCGAGGAAATCATAGAGATCAGCCAACAAGTAATATCACTGAAGATACACAGGAATATAAAATAAATAATCAGCAGGTCTGCTTCACGAATAAAAGTAACAATTAAAGAGGAAGAAAAATCAAAAAGAAAAACCAAAGTGCACTGTTCTTAGCTACCAAACCCCTCCATATTCTGCTCCATCAAACAGGTCGTGGAAGAACAATCGACACATTATTGCAGAGTCATCGTAATACTGACAAGGAATCAGTCAGAACAACTGTTTGACCCCCAGAGACTTTGATAGAAGAGGTGAGTCTTATCGCGGGGAGCCAGCAACCTTGCAACGGCCATCCCCGTCACGCAGTTCTTGCACGGCGCGATCAGAAGAGATCCTACCAATACCTAGCTCAGCGCCTGATAGACTGACACTTCATCTAGATCAACTTGTCACCGTAGAAGAAGCCAGGTGCAGGTTTTTTCTTTTTATATCGCTCCTGGGCTGTGTTGCGATGTTGCGATGTTGCGCAGGCTTGTGGTGGTGTTGCGCGGGTTCGGCGCTAGAGCCAACTGGGTTAGCTTAGCGACGCGCACCCTAAGCCCACACACAAAGCGAAACAGACGAAACACCGCCAATTTCGAGGAGAATCGACCTCACACTGCCAACCCCATTCCGCAGCAGCCAACTTTGCGAAGCATCAGGTACGAGCACTTCCACTGTTGCAGGATCCCAGCGGCAGACTTTTACTGACATTCTTTTCGTGCTTCTTCCCGACAACAGATAGACGCCATGGGTCGTGTCATTCGCAATCAGAGGAAGGGTCGTGGATCTATTTTCAGTACGTTGCGGACATGATAGATTTCATTTTTGTTTATCCTTGCGCTCTCTCCTCCCCAGAATCTCCAGCTCTCCAGGCTCCTCCTATGCGGAAATAGAGCAAAAGAAGGAAATGGGAATTGGGAGCCAAAAAGAAGAAAGGAAAAAAAAGTCTATGGAACGCCAGGAAACACAGCGGGAGAGATGGACGAGAACGGGGGAGGAGGAGATATGCAGTTATAATTTGTGGGTGATCGTGAATCGTTGCTAATCGAAACAACCACAGCGGCCAACACCCGCCTCAACAAGGCTCCTGCCCAGTTCCGTACCCTCGACTATGCTGAGAGACACGGATACGTCCGCGGAGTGGTGAAGCAGATCATCCACGACGCAGGCAGAGGCGCTCCTCTGGCCCAAGTCTCCTTCCGCCACCCATATAAGTACAAGGACGTCACCGAGACCTTCATCGCCAATGAGGGCATGTACACCGGCCAATTCATCTACGCTGGTAAAAATGCCGCCCTGACCGTCGGCAACATCCTGCCCCTTGGCTCCGTGCCCGAAGGTACCGTCGTGACCAACGTCGAGGAGAAAGTGGGCGACCGCGGTGCGTTGGGCCGCACGTCTGGAAACTACGTTACCGTCATCGGCCATAACCCTGAGGAAGGAAAGACCCGCGTCAAGCTTCCTAGCGGTGCCAAGAAGGTTGTGAAGAGCCGCTCGCGAGGAATGGTTGGCATTGTTGCTGGAGGTGGTCGTACAGACAAGCCCCTGCTCAGTACGTTTTTATACCCCGTTCCGTTCCGCCCAACCGCGCCATTGAGACCGATTGAAGGGATCGCTTCTTGCGTGACCTAGAAAATATACTGGGGGAAAAACGACAAATTTTGCATATATATATATATACTAACCCTCTACAGAGGCCTCCCGTGCCAAGCACAAGTTCGCCGTCAAGCGCAACTCGTGGCCCAAGACTCGTGGTGTTGCTATGAACCCAGTCGACCATGTAAGCTCTATCCAGTTCTCTTGTTACCTGTTACCCCATATCGCATGACACCCGCCAACAACAGCCTGCTAATTTTTACCCCCCCTTTCTCAACTAGCCTCACGGTGGTGGTAACCATCAACATATCGGTAAAGCCTCGACAATCTCGCGGTACGCGTCCGCAGGTCAAAAAGCGGGTCTCATCGCTGCCCGGAGAACTGGTCTGCTCCGCGGTACCCAGAAGACCAAGGATTAAAACAAACAAAAAAAATACGAAAAATTCTTGCTCTGGCTTCTGCGCTGTGGGGTTGCTTGTTTTCTCCTCCTCCACCCTCCGTCGTCCTCCTCCTCCCGCTCCTCCTGATCCTCTCTGTTTAAATCTCGGCGACCATCTGCATCTCCTTTTTGTGTCCCTCCTCTATTTGTCTCTCTATGTTTCCTCCTGCTCCTTTTTTCGCCCTTGCCAAGGGGTGTAAAAAATTATGATGATGGGTTGGTTGGTTGGTTGGTCGGGAGTGTGGTGTATTTAACTTTTTAGTAGAAAAAATAATACTCACACGCCCTTCTTTCTATTTCTTTTGCAGCTGTTTTTTTCTTTTTTTCTTTCCAAGATGGCATAGGTGATGTGTGTGATAACCGGTCCACCTTCCAACATTTGAGAAGAGCAGACTCGTGTGGGTCGAAACCCCATTGCGAGCTACGTCCGAACTGAGCACGGAGTTAGGACTAGCAGGGCCATAAAGATGAGTAGAAGGAATGGACTGGACTGGAAAGGAGATATTACACCATTCTCTCCCTCCATGAAAAATCGACCAGTCAAGAGGAAATGTAGAAAATAAGGAAACCCGCCCAGAACACTATTCATAGCAATACCTCGCGTTTTCTTCCAGTTCGAGATGACGATTGAATGTAGACGAACGTAGATAAACAGCGTATCATCACTGCATCCATCTAGCATTCATAGTATCAACTGGCATCTTCTGTTCATGTCCTTGCAGCCAATGTGTGTGCAGTGTGTAGTTACTGTATATAAAGCTTATCAGGCCAACCGTCAGCTCAGCTGCGATTCCCAACATCTATTCCGGCTCTTATCTACATATTTTATGAAGGAAAGAAACCGCTTTCTTCTGAGCCAGGAGAAAATGAAAAAAAACCAAAAAGAAACTGTTCTCAGTAGAATTTCAACTTTTGCTATATAAAAGATACGGGTACACATCTTTTCATATACCTAGAGTCAAACAAGCCACTATCTAAACTAGTTTTCTGTCAGATGCTCATCTGCTATAGCTGAACAGAATACAGATAGACATATATCAATCATAGCATCATTCAGTTTCAATCTCTTTATCATTGTATGGTTCAAATTATAATTTTCATCACTTCAGCAACTCTCTATTCACTTCATTCTTTATATCTGTCTCATTGCATATGTGTGTATACAGTATAACACAAAACATTTTTTTAGTCAGTCGGAGACTTGGAGTAAGATTGAGATTCTTCATTTACTTAGTGAGAGCATTGCTTCATACAGCTCTCTCAGTCACTATTCATCTCATTTTCCTCACTCTATTTCATTTTGTCAGTCTCTGCTATTACTCAGTCAATTCACGGGTTAGATTTGATATAACTCTGTATACAATGAATCTTCTCACCTCATTTCATTGACGCGCTTAGTATATTATATTCTATTCTATTTTCTGTGAGAGATTGAGCATTTTTCAAGTCAGACCATTAATGCCTGAGAGATAGAATTGCTTTGACAGAGTATACAGGATATAATTTTCTGATAATTGCATCTGGGATCGCGTTTCCTCTCTACTCATGGTAATAGTCTCTATCAGTTTTCAAGCTGCTCTATTCTAACTCCCCATCTACAATGCGCAGATTGATACAGCAGTGGTATGCTGTTGTCCCCCACCACACATGTTCTCGCGTACGCCCACTCTTGTTGAATAATATAAAATAAATAATTTACCAGACACCTCCATCGCAGTAGCCCCGCAGCAAGACATCGAGGGCCGTCCAGACCGTTCATATTCTATGGCAATAATGGTATGACGGGCATATCGAGCAGAACCCCCCTGCTCATAGCGTAGTAAGGATCCATCGCAAAATAATATTATTCTATGGGGTTCTTTCAAAAAAAAAAATTTAATAAATATAAAATAAATATAATATTCAAAAACGACCTGCCGCTGATGTCATCCGCCCACAAAGGAAACCTAGCTTAAGATTTTTTCTGCACGCCGCGCCACCACCAATGGCAACCAGCGCCGCTCGACTGGATGAACCCAGTGGAGGTTTATCCATACAATAGAATATACGGCACTCAAGAGTCAAGACCAGCCGTCTGAGGAGGGACGAGGGGGGCGTCTGTCCAATCCCACGCACCAATTCGGCCACTCCTGCTGTGTGTTGCACCCACCAGCCTGCTAGGCATTATGTCATCGCCCACCAAGCGCGCCTCGCCTGCCCCACCGAGGCCAAGCCCCCAAGCCTCGGCACACACACAGAGACAGAGACAGAGACACACACACACAGAGAGAGTCAAGGGTAAAATGACGGCGTTTGTAGTGTTGCGATGTGTCAAGCAGTGTCCAGCAGCACTGCAGCAGGGAGAGACAACGGTCTAGAACCCGCAAAGCAGACGCCGAGCCAACGCCGATCACCTGACCTAGGCCCTATCATGACTAATAGACGCAAGCCATTTAAACTATTCAGGAAAGGTGCGATAGTGTGCTTGGCGGGGCTTGGCTGGCTTGGCCGACGTTGGTCGGAGGCTGGTCTTACATAAGCGGCGTGGCAGCCAATCAGGGGGCGCGGCGGTGAGAATTCTGCAGTCCCGTGACGACCCCGTGACTGACGCGGACGAGGTCTTTGCAGAGTTTGCCAAGGCAGGTTGCAGCGTTGCTGCCAAACTGACCAATGGCGGGCGGCAGGTCACGGGGCACGGCCGCGCAGGGGGCGAGCTGGGCAGTTGGGGAAGGCGCGGGCGGAGAGCGTGCCTGCCGTTTCTGCCCACTGTGCCCAGCCCTATTTATTAGGGCCTGGCCCCCCGAAAGAAGAAAGAACGACCAGACATCACATCTCGACCAGTCAAGAAGATCAAGAACAAGAACGGAAAGAGAAGCGAACAAGAAACACCAAACACCAAGAAGAGAAGGAACTCATTGCGCCCGGCGGCTCATCTTCACGTAGCTCTTCTTGTATCTTATACTACTGCAACTACTGCTATAACCTACTATATCTGAATATATCTGAATACACTTCTTGCGAGCACGCTCTATAGGCATATCATAGAGAGAGTGTGAGAGAGAGAGAGATCATAAACACATCCTGTCCTATCCTATCCACTACGCAAGACGGACGACGGACTAGGGCCCTGTATCCTACCTCTCCCCCTCCTCCAACTACCACCACCACCACCACCACCACCACCACGAACGAACCCACCCAAAGGAACCCCCCCAAGGCAAGCTCCCGCAGCTATCTTTGATGGCATTGATCGTGGCCGGCATACCAAGTCACCTACTTACCGCCTTCTCCTCCTCCGCCTCCTCAATATCGCTCCGCCGCCCGCCGCTATTACCCTTCCGCTTCCTGCTCTTGCCTGCCAAGTAGCCGTCGACCAGAGCGTATATCGTTCTATCTGCTCCTGCTGCCTGTGAGCGATATATATATATATTTATATATATATCCCATATATCCATAAGAAAGAAGGCCGTCTTACGCGCTCTCTCTGGACCTCTTCCAAAACCCAGGCATATCCTGGTCTTTATATATCACACACATATATATATACCCACCAGAATCGATATTGATATCAATATCAATAGCCGGAAACCACATCAACAACAAAACACTATTCAGGTTGAATAACGACGACAACGCCTGTCAAAAGATGGCCGTCTCAACCACCACCTCGTCCTCCGTCCGTTGGCGCGCAATCGTCAACCGTGACGCCACCGCCAACGACTTTGTCTACGGCGTGCGCACTACCAAAATCTACTGTCGTCCCCGCTGTCCTGCTCGGCTTGCCCGCCGCGCAAATGTCGAGTTCTACGACACCCCCAAGCAGGCTGAGAAGGCTGGTTACCGCCCCTGCAAGCGCTGCAAGCCAGAAGACCTTCGTGCCCCGCCAGACCCGCATATCAAGCTCGCCCAGCGCGCCTGTCAGACCATGTCTCTGGCAGCGCTGCGCGCTGCGAGCGGTGCTAATACCGGCGAGACGAGGACGCGGCCGACCCTACAGGACCTGGCCAACGAGGCGGGGTTGACCCCGTCACATTTCCATCGCGTGTTCAAAAAGGTCGTGGGCATTACGCCAGGAAGATTTGCGAGAGAGGTTATGGAGGGGAAGAAGATGACTGGGTATCTGAAGCGGTTGGAAGAAGGCATCAGTGCTAGTGGAGGTGGGTATGCCGGGTATGGCGGTGGCTCCGGCACCTGTGGTGCCGGAGCGGGAGCGGAAAAGGCCGATGCAAATGAAGAGGGTAGGTCATCGGTAGACTTTTCAAGTAAGCCTGGTACTACTGCTGTCAATGGACTGGGTCTAGATGCGGTAAACGGCGTATACTCGCCCACCGTCACTACAGACTCGCAGCATTATGCTGGGCTTCCTCACGCCGGATCCGTGCGCATTGATTGGAATGAATTCGATAGGATGTTGGGTGGTACTGGTGGTGGCGATGCTGGGCGTAATAGCAACAACAACAACCACAGTAATAGTCATCAACATCCACATCATACCCATGCGCTTCCACATAATCATAATAGTGGCTTTTCCATAGCAGACCAGAAGCAGCAGCAGCAGCAGCAGCAACAGCAACAGTCACCGTCGCTGACACAGGCGCAACCCCAGCCACATACGCAGGCACAGCCATCCACCGCCACGACAACAGCACCGCTCCACCCACACATTCTCGACCCTTCCTCCACAACCACTACGGGTCTCCTCCTCGACCACTACGAACTCCCCTGGGAATCTCCAGACTGCACCTTGAACTTCTCCTCCCCTCTCACTCGCAATGTCTCAACTGGTGGATATAGCAGTGGCTCCCTCTCCCCCTACAACTATGACCCGCTCATAGATACAAACGCAAACACAGACTTCTACAGCAAATTCTTCGACCACAACAACACCACCACCGCCACCCTCAACACAAGCTGCAACATAAACTGTAGCAGCAACTGCAGTGCCATCACCTGCACCACCACCACCAACAAACAGCAGCAGCACCAGCAACAAGCGGACCCATTCAGCCATCTCGACCTTTCCGAGGATTCCGCCTCGCTAACACCCGTCGACACACCCCCCTTCCTCGTCGACTCACTGCACACGAACGGTTTCTCATCCGGAGCCTCGTCGGCGTCGTCGACGCATGCGTCGCCGCTGTTGCTGTTTGAAGATGTGGATTGGTATGGGAGCCCGAGCATCTTCCAGACATATGCTTGATTGATTGATTGATTGATTGATGTTGTTTTGTTTTTCTGTTTGTTTCTTTCTTTCTCTTGCATGCATCCGTTTGGGGTTTGGGATTGAACTTGGACTTGGACTGGGACTGGGGACAGCGTAGGTGTTCTGGCGCGAAGGATCAAGAACAAAAAACAAAAAACAAAAAACACACGACAAAAACAATGAACAAAAAATGAGATGTGGAAAATTATGAATGACACAAGGGAAAGTGGGTGGACTCTGGGAATGGGTATGATGAATTATGTTTTATCATTGTATCATGAGGTGGAAGGTCCGGGGGTCTGCTGTATCTTTTAATTTATTCATATATCTTTTTTAACTTTCTGTATAGATTAATACTTTTCTCACTTCTCTTCTCTTCTCCTCTCTTCATCTCTTTGTGGTTTTTTTTCACTGTTTCACTGTTTCATTATTTAACATTGATGATGATGATGATGATAATGATAATGATATTTATTGTTTTTATAATGTATATATAATCCAGTACAAGCTCCTAAGAAATGAAGATTGATGGAAGAAAGAGAACAGAAAATAGTGAAAAGAAGCAAAGTGAAGTTGAGATATCCATACTCTATGTTACACTTACAATTACAATTTGAAACTCTTGGAACTTGGAAGTACATGTACTTCGTGAGAAATTTATGTATATATGTATATATATAATTATGAGAATAATGAAATGAATATGCAATGAAATCAATTGAAAAAGATGATCATAACATACATAGTATTGTAACTCATCCATTCATTTCTCTCTTCTCTTTCTCGCAAACCTGAGGCTGTGAACAAGCTTCGGTTTAGGGTTTGTGACGTCACGTGATATAACTACTGACCTTAAAAGGGGAAAAAGGTCGGCAGCCTGGAAGCACCGCGGAAACAAGGCAAATATAGATGTATAGTGTAGTGCAGTGTAATGTATTGTAGTGTATAAAAAGGCAAAATATAGATATATAGTGTAAGTGTAGCGTATATGTAGTGTATAGTATAAAAAAGGCCAGTTGAAAATATAAAACAAGAACTAAATAAAGCACTGCCGGGAACATAGGAAAATTGTATGTACTGGATGCATGAAACATGAAACACAAAACATGAAATAGCAAACCTCATACAGAGTAAATCAAAGCCCCGCCCCCCCCAAAACAAAAAATAAGTAACAGGAGTCAAAGAGAGAAAGGGTAGGTAGGTGATCAGGCGGGGTATGTATATATACATATGTATATATATATCCGGATGAAGCGGATTTATGTGATAGATGGAAGGGAAGGATCGAGATGGTTTCGAGCGCGGTAGGGGAACGTCGTTAGTGGGAAAAGCGGGATGGGCTGAGAGTAAATCGGAAAAAAGCAAAACCTCCCACCTCACACCAAGGCACCTCGTCTGAAAAATATGACGAGAAAAAAGATGGAAAGCCATCAAAGTTGACCTTCTTGTCGTTCGTCGTGAGGTGAGCTTGGCTTCGTTCCGGGGAATGAAAATGAGAAATGCGCTGTCGTCTCAGGAAGAAAGGGAGAGAAAAACTGCATCATTCCCGCTTCTATATGCATATACATATATATATATAATCAAAGGCGTTTTCGAAAACAAATCAATCATGGGTTCCCGGCACAGGTGAAACTGCCGCGGGAGCTCGACTCTTCATTGATGGCTCGTCCGGAGACGTAGAGGCCGAGTCCGCACTGTGGGGGGTTTTTTGGTTTGGTTAGATATTTTTTTCCTTTCTTTTGTCTTATTTTTGGAATAATGACGGGGATGTGGGGGTCGGGGTGCGGGTGGTTCAGAGCAAATGGTTCAAACAGTCATGGGATGGATGGACTTACGATCAGGGCGCCACTGCCAACGCAGAAGATGTTGAGGAGGGTGAGCAGGAACTTTCGCGGGCTGGAGAAGTAGCGGCCTTTGTTTAGGTAGAGCCAGAACCAACCGTTTAGGCCGACTGTTTGGTTTGGTGGATTTTGTCAGTCTCTTTGTTTTTGTATGGGTTGGGGGTAAAAGGGGGGTAGGAAAAGAATTGAAAAAAAAGGGGGGTATGCAGGGTCGCTTACAAGTGAACCAACTTGCGAAGAGGGCAGTCTGTCCCGAGATAAAAAAGTTGTTTTGTTAGCTCTACTCAATCATTCTTTTGGCCTTCCCATTTCCCGCATTACAGGGAGGGAGAAAACACTTACGATCAAACTAAGAAGATTGTTAAAGACGGGGATAGCTTCCGCGATGATCCAAGCGATGACCCATAGCAAAGTGGCGAGGCCAACCCATGTGCCAACTGAAGTCCAGCTTCGTTGGGACATGCGATTTGTGCCACGGAAGATGCGGACGTAGAGGTATTTGCAGGCGACGTGTCCGTTGATGACGCCGGCAATAACGATCTAAAGGGGGTTGTTAATAACTGGAGCCTTAGTTGGAAGGGTGGACACATATATATAAATAAATATATATGTATATATGTATATCCCTCGTCTGGATATTGCATTTGAGAGGGGTGTGGGATGAACGTACAGTGGGGCATGCAATGCCGAATGCGATCTTGCCAATGAGCGGTCCAGCTGAGCTCAAGGCTGGTGATGCTACATCCCTTCCAGCAAAGCAGTAGATGACGACGCCAGCGATTGTGTAAAATGTAGTGTTGGTTCCCTGGAGGGTGAAGAGGGCCTTGCTATAATCGCGAGGATTTTCGAGTTCAGATGCAAATCCGAAAAATGCAACGTGGCCGGCTGTACATTAAAGGAGTGGGTTATGATTAGTATTGAAAACAGATATCTATATAAACGGGTTAGGGGAAAAGGAACTAACAATAAGCAAAGATAATATTGCTGACTGCCAAGAAGCCGTGGTAAATATCTGTCTTGACATAGGCATCAACGCCGTCGCCGGGTTTTTTCACACCGACTGCTACCATCGTGATCATGACAGCACTGAAAATGCTAGCGAATGCTATAGTTGAAATATAATTAGCCAATGCTTGTTTCCGTATAATTTTCATTTAAAATCATTGAAGGTCCATTGAAGAGGCTGAGGGTTATATTGGGATGCATACACCAGGACAGGGGAACTCACAAATAATAGAGAGCCAGGAAACATTCTTCAGTGTTCGTGGCAGGGTAAGGATGAGTGAAACCACCATTCCCACAACACCAAAAACAATACTGCACGTTCCGTTCTCCGTAAGCGTGTTCATCATGACGACGAACGTAAGAATGTGGCTGCCCATGATGAATACTAGGAACAGTAACTGCCCAGCGCCGAGAAGCTCGCGGCCAAATCTGCCCATGAGGATCTCTCCGGCGTCGGCCATGCTATGGACGTGCGGGTATGCAGCTTTAAATTGGCCGATGGTATAGCCGGTGTAGGTTGCTAGAAAGCCAACAAAGAGGAGAATGATAATGGCCCTGAAGAAGGCGGACGAATTTGTTAGTTCCACTGGAGTCATATCATATCAAGTCTGGTGGAGGGGAGGAGAGCTTTGACTCACGGTACTAATCCCAACGCTGCGACTGCTGATGGAAGAGCAAGAATACCCAGAGACATAGTCTCCGCGATCATGACTGCAGTAATTGTCAGTGTTTGTTCCTGTGTGTCTGAAGAACAGAACTAATAGAGGTATGGGTTCCATACGTAGTCCACATTGCCTAAAAGCGAGCAAGCATGAATTGTCAGTAATTGTCATCACATTCATGGATGAAAAGCCATGCAGGAGACAAATAACTCACCACCACGTCAACACTTTATATTTCACTTCAGCAGAGTCCTCATTCCCGAAGGGATCATCGCATTTAGTCACGACATCCTTCTCGTATGGCGGGAGCGAAATCGAGCTGTCGACATCTATCTTCTCTATATCCTCTTTTTTCGTCGGGACCTGCCGTTCACTACTGCGGTCAGACTGTATTTGTACCTCCTCTCCTTCCAGCATAACTGCCATCCTTCGTTTGGACTTGACCCCTCTTGGCGTAAAAACCGGACGTGCAAGCTTATCAACTTGTCAGTTATCGATGTCCGGATGAGCAGTGGAACAACAGCAGGCGAGCAAAGGCTTTGCTGTGTTGTGTGGGGCACGCGAGTAAGAAAAGGGTGCAGGAGGAGGGAAGGACATCCAAAGATGCAAGATAATTTTAAAAATATGGAAATGTGAAATAAAGAAGAGGAACAGGAATAATGTAATAATAAGAAGGGAAAGAGAGTTTTGAACGGCTTCTAGTCCTTGGAACCCGCCTCGTCCTTGCGCCAGGGAAAAACCGCCTTCAAATCCTAATCAGAATTCGGAGCCGAGTGAAAAGGTTAGATAAGTGGACATCGGGATTTTTTTTTTCGCCTTGTCTCCATATTTTTCTTTTCCCCGCCGCGCCCCTTATCAATCATCGTCATTATTATACCTAAACAGGAGGTCCGATGCCGAAAAAATCTCTTCACGAAGGCGCTATATTTCTGTTGAGCTGGAAAAGGCCCTTCTAAAACGCCTTTCCCGCCCGCCGCCTCTGGGTCTGTATAAGGTTGTCTTGTTAGTTAATCACTCTCTGCAAATAAAGTTGTAGGGAGTGGCGAGACCACCTGGAACAATTGTAACCTCGATCATACTTTCTCTCCATATTCCCACCTTTCTCCGGGATTGCGGATCACCACGTCTCCTGTCTCTTCCTTCCCCACCAACATGCCGCGCACTCGTTCGTTACTAATTATTAATGGCAGGATGGATATGGACGAATTTCCCCAGTCCTGGCCGTTGAGTCTTATGATACGAGCATAAATAAACGCCATACTATAGCCTTTTCTCTCGGCCCAAGGAAGCCCTCAACGCCCCAGAGTTGCCATCATGATCAGATTGCCCATCTTCTGTGGACGTTGAAGGTTTTTGTCCAGGGCGGTGCACCGCGGTGCGGCGGTGGTCGTTGGGATCGGCACTAGAAGGCTTGAAACCAATTAAGCTTTGGCCGGGATGCTTGGCGCCAGCCCCCGCCAAGAAGCGAGCAATACCCGCAGAGTTCCGGCTTCTTCTTCAGGGAAAGATAAATGCTAGGTTTGAGAGCTAGCGGCCGGGTTAGTGATATATCCCGCCCGTGGATAGGTGTAGTTGTCAGCTATAGCTGGAATCCGTACATTGGAGACGAGTATGTGGTTTGTTCTTCCCTCGGCAGATGAGGCTCTTGTGGCTGCAGGTGCCAAGACAATGGGGCCAAATCGGGTTAGGACTCGGCACTTGTGTTTCTACTTGATTCTGATATCGGAAGCATAAAATCTTAACCTTGGAAAACCACAGAACTTGCAAGTTGTTCTTAATTACGCTCCGGTGCCGGCGCACGATTGGGATCCACATCGCCTTTTATACCTAGGTACGCTTTTCATACATCTCTCTTCCTCCGTCGTCGGACACCAAGAAGCCGAGTTCTCATCCGATCGGTGTTGACTCACTGTTGAGCCCTGATTCAAACCTGCTCAAACCTGCTGAAACCTGCTGAAACCTCTGCATTTCTCATCTAGGTTAGCTCAACGCTCATTAATGAAAGGTACACAAGACGAAGGATACTTTGCCCCGGAACCCTTATAAAATAGACATGGTTCCCAAGGTTGGCTGACTTCAGCGTGTCCAGGTGACCACTACAACCTCTCTTGAGCTTCAGCCACCCAACTACCTATGACTCCTAAGGTACCTATTACCCCATATGTGTTGGCGAATGGCGATGGGAACAGAGAACAGGCGGACTTCTGCCGACAGGCGACCAACAGGCCGGTAAACTCAAATCATGATAACCTCGAGTCCTGGATGCCCTTCGTGATTGGAGTACCTAGGTATCTCTGTGCTCGGTAGTATAATTCATATTCACGCCTCCGTTTACCTACTACATTTTTGAATACTCTTGTTGTGCTATGTAATAAGCAGGATGGTACCGGTGCTAATTTTCTTACATCTTTCAAGTCAAAGAAAAAGGTGGATTGAGACGCTGGCGGAACATGTCCTTTCGCTGCGTACTCTCTATAACCCTTTAAAGCATAAGGGTGGACGGAGATACGGAAGCTCTCAGTGACAAAGTTGAGACTTAAGTCAATATGATGCTAAGGAGCAATATAAATAAAGGATTCAATATGATAGAATTGACACTGCGGCAGTACTATATCATTATTAATTATACTTTCCCATCTAACCGGTCAAGCTAGAATGCTACTTCACTAGATGGATACCTACTGCTGGGGATGTCCAGTGGAGATCTCCCTAGCTCAAAATACTAATTGGTAGTAGTAGGTATCGCGGATGGGCGATGGGGCTTATGGCATTTTGAGACGGAAAGAGGAAAAGAAAGAAAAGAACGGGAGAGCTGGATCAGGGGCGGAAGAATTTTGATTTCCTCTTCTCCAGTGTTTTCTTATATGTTGGATATATTCCCCTCTGCTCCCCGGTTTTCAAGCTCTAGCAACAGAAGACCTGCTCATTACAGACCAAACATGCCTTTGCAGAAGGAGTGTTCAGGATAGAAAACAAGAGATATCAAAATATTACGGATGGATGAGAAAAGGATTGGTTCACCACGCCTAATGATTGAGTGAGCGTTCCCACCCGTGGATATCAACAAACCATGTGTGAATTACCTTGCCTTCTTTCCTTAGGTTTCTTTTGGCTGCACCTCATCAATTCTACCTCTTTTTTTTTTCATTCTTTGTTTCTCTTCTGTGGTACATGTACATTACCTCTCGCCTCTCCCACTTTTACATTTTCCTCCACGAAGCATGGAACTGCGTGGCGGCCGGTGAAGTTGCCGGCGGCAAGCAAATTTCCCTGCTTGCTGCTATCGTTCGCCACTGGATAGCGGTTTGCCTGTGTCAGGCACTAAGCAAGGATGATCATCAGATTTGATAAGAATGAAGAAGCAAGAGAATAAATTTATACCTATTAGTAAAAATAATAAAGTGGGCAAGTTTGACGAGCGAAAGAGGAGGAGAAAATTCAGTCAAACGCAAAAAGAATAACGACCAGGGCTGCAGCACCGAGACTCCAAAATCCTCATTAAATAACATCAGAGAGGCTGGTGGTGGAAGAACCACCACACCACCCGAGGAGCAATGCCAACATTCCCCAGTCTTCAAACAACGAGATATAAAATTATATCTGAGGTATCATTATCCGCATGAAACGTTACTGCGAAAACAGGCAAGTGTCCATCAGCAGCCCAGAACCCCTTCCCATGGCCGTAAGCGAAATATCAAAGCCCCCCTTCTTCCGCTAAGGCAAGTGATCATAATCATCATAATTGCATCATCATGATCAAACCAGCAAACACGACGGTAATTAAATAGAACCGCGCTCCCCTCATTTCTTTCCATTTAACTTAAGACGTTGGCCGCTGTCCGTATACGAAGTGGAAGATAGTCAGGAGATGGTTCTTGGGGTCGCGGAATTCCTTTCGCACCGCATCGCACAGGAGTTGGGTTTCGTCTATCTTCCAGCCGAGGATGCGGGTGAAAAGGGCAAGGGTGAATGATTCGATGCAGCTGCACATGTGCTCCATTTGGAATGCGCCGACCTCCTTGAGCTTGGGGTCTTTGGGCCATGTTCCCATTGGGACCTGCGGGGAGGAGACACGTTAGTATCTATATCGTGTAGGGAATGGGGAGCAGGCAGAGAAAGAAAAAACAAACAATCCCTCAGTCAGGATGAAGAGACATACCTTGTATACATCATCCCGGACATTCTGGAAGCCCCCGTCGATCAAATTTTGCTTCTGCTCAGCAGCAACATTCAGGCGTTTCCCAAATTTTATACTCGCTTCATCTAGTAGGGCTAGCCAGCGGGCTGTATTGGGGCACTTCGTAAGGTTCGGGTCGTCGTCGGAATGAACCCACGCTTCATATTCTTGCATTTCGATCCACCCTCCAGGCTTCAGGTGCTGGAGTGCGCGGCCGTACAATGAGTTCCAATCTTTAATGCTCCCGCCCATCCCTCGCCCGTGGATATAATCGAATGCTTCATCTGACGTATACACCCATTCACTCTCAACGTCATCGACATAAAACTTGCAATTGGGAGGCACCCAGGACGGTTGGATGGGGCTTAAGTCGTTCCCGATCACGGTGGCATTGCTGAATTCATCAGCAAAATCGATAGCCCATGCACCTGTTGCTGTCCCGAAGTCCAGCACTCTATTCGGCTTCGCGGTGATGGGTGCTCGGAAGAGCCGACCGCCCAGTACAAGGCGAAAGATGTGGTGATGTAATTCGAGTCGCTCCTGCTCTGCTTCGTCATTTGGCAACATATATGATCCGTTCCTGAATCCGTGGTATCTCCTTCCATTTTCTAGAACGTGGCAAGAAAACACTATTAGCACGAAAAGCTGACCGGAGGGGAAGCGCAGAATTTTCTTGGGATGGCGCTCACCATATCTATATTCTAGGATTGAGGAGGAGAGCGAGGTTCCAAGAGAGGACGCGCCGACAGTCGCGCTGATAGAGGCGCAATCTCCTTCCGCGAATTCTGTCTGTTTCGGTTGTTAGCTCCATGGACGCTGAAAAGAAGCGGATTGAAGAAGGTAGCCTGGAAGCCATTACATCGATATCGATAATCCCGGGGTTTGGTGCAGAGGGCTGCACAATTGTTTCGGTTTGGTTTGTCATTTTTACTTGCTTCTAGAACACAGGGAGCAAGAAGCAAAAAGCAAAATCAAATTGACAATGGCGAGAGAAGAGATGGTCAAATAATATCTGTGTTACTGCACGAGGAAATCGTCAGAAGATGCTTATTTTCGGGCTTCCACAAACTCGGGAATCACCCAGATATATGAACCCAGAACACGAGGAGGGGGAACCTGGCCTCCCCGTCCTCTTCTTTGAGCAGTCCTCGCTTGAAGGTAACCAGACTGCCTTAGCCGCTGTGTCCAGGCCAGGAATCAGCTCGATCAACTCGCCCGCTTACTGCATAAGTCTTAGTGTCGCAGACTTTCAAGGGCTAACGTTGCGCGGAGATCGGAAAGGCTATCCAAATCCCCAGCGCGAGTGGCCGGCATGCTGTTCCCGGACGGGAGAGCGTGTAACTTTTCTTGACTAGGCGTGGTGTCTTGCTGGGCCTCGCATTAGCTTTCTAAAAACTCTAGCTATGTTCGGCATGGTAAGATTTGCGACAGCTTCACACGGTAAGATTAGCTGAGCCTGCTCAAAGGCCTGAGCACCGCGAATCTCAGTTTGGCATACCAGATTCAAGCCATGAACCGTTAACTAGATTATGCGATGCCACTGCTCTATTTCAGGAGCTCCTTATTAATCCTATAGATACCGTTCATATCGATTTCTTTTAGAGTAACATACGCATAGTACTCCGTACGACTCCAGACATGAGAGTTCAGGCTAACAGAGATGGCGCATACAATGATGAATTATCCTCGACGAAGCTAAAAAAGCAGCGGGGGGAAGGACGGCAACGAAGTGGAGCAGCCGTAGCCGTAAAAACAAGGCCTTCTTAAGTTCTCACCAGCAGCATTTGCGAAAGTCGTTTTGCTCTTCCACAAGTCTCAAACTCGGGGCCGCTTGAACTCGGACTGCTCGTTGTGGTGAGCAGCCATCAGCGCCATCGTTCGTAGAAAAAACATCCTACATACAGACCGAAGGTTCTGCATCAGTCTGAGGAGCCAATAACAGCCACACACCCACGCGAAGCCAAACCCCTCTGCCCATGATTTGTCGCAGTGCGGCTGCCGCATCCGAGGTGGGCGTTGGAGCTGCATCCCTCCCCAGCCTGTAGGGAAACGTGGCTGACCTGGAACAACATTGGCGTCTCGCTTTGACTTCCGAGGAGCCGTCGACTTATTTAGCGCCGTCTGTCCGAGGGCGCTGGCCATATTCAAGAAGCATTTCCTGTGCATATTTTCTTGGTGGTGGTGGTGGTGGATTTGGGATAAGCCCCTCCCTCGTGCCATTGCCTCTACCAACCAAGCCATTGCTTTGTGCAAAAAAGTTCAAATGCATGTCGATTCAGCTAACTGTTGCTGAATAGCTCTATTTGAAATCTGAGAGGAGAAAAAGAGGAACCAACACTATCAGGCCTCCTGATCGCAGGCTCAATACTCCGTACAGATCTCTGTATCTCCCTGTCAAGCGCAAGTGCAAATTATGAAGAAGCGAGCAGAGCCTCCAAGGGTTGCTTACGTCACAGATTTAACCCCCTTCCACGTCTACTCTGGGATCTCCTTTGCGCATTTACTCAAGATAGTACAAAAACCTTCCAATATATATATATATATATATATATATATTTATAAATATTTAATTAATTAATCATTGTGTTCAGGTCGCCATCTCAGCAAATCATCTTCAAACCTGGCAGCTACCCCCTCTAGCCAAACCCGATTGAATGTTTCTGTCAGTCTTCAAAGGTCCCACCAATAACAAGCCCTCCCTTACGCTTTGTACACCCAAGGAAGCAAAAACATTCTTTCATTCTCCATCCATGGAACTGGCGTTACGGCTCTTGTCCTGATTCCACGACTATTGGGCTTGATGTTTCCTTTTGCGATTGCCACCCTTTCTAACAAAGAAAGATATGTATGTACCTACCTAGGTATGGGAGGAGAATATGTTGAGGGGGCTGGCTCTGGTCTCTACATAAATGCTGGTAGCGGTAGCAGAGATGCTCTTTTGACTGCCTCAAATTCCTGCCTGTTGTCATCTGGTGGGTGGATGTGGATGACTGTAGGGTATGGTTCCAGCTCGCAGCCCGGATTCGTGATGGTATCTTTCGCGAATCACTTGCTGTCGCATTTTATGCTTCTACTCCCAACGAGCCCGTTTCAGATCTCAAATCACCGCTTCCAACAGATCTAGGAGTTCATCTCTACGTCATGCATGGGAAAACTCATATCTAAGTTCGGGTGAAATACAATGGGTCCTGTGACATCATCATTGGGACCCTTTATTTGAGAGCAAAGTCAATGGAGCCCCGCCAGAAGAATAATACGGCTGCAATAACAATAGATAACGCCCGCACACTTTGTGTGTATGTGTCAATTCTTCTCCCGTTCATCGTATTGTGTTTTTCTTTCATTCAGAACATAGCCTATCATGAAGGAGGCAATCATCTATGCCGGGCCGACCGTCAAAATCGTGGACAGCCCTATCCCCAAACCAAATGACGACCAGGTCCTGATCAAAGTGGTCGTATCGGGCTCAAACCCGAAAGACTGGAAGGTGCCGGACTGGGCGGCAGAGGCGGGGGATAACGACTCTGAGAGCATCTCTAGAATGCTTCAGAGAGCTAAGAAAGGGGTCAACCAGGGGGATGATATTGCCGGGATCGTGGAGGAAGTTGGCGCGAATGTTGTAGAGTTTAAGGTATATGAAATCCGTGATAGGGCCGATGATTTTTTAACCTCTCATGAAACCGAACAAGGAAGTTGAAACAAGCAAAAGCTAACTTGGACCTGCACCTTTTCTTAGCCGGGCGATCGGGTTGCCGCATTCCATGAAATGTGCATGCCGGGTGGCTCTTACGCCGAATATGCGATTGCTTGGAGCCATACCACTTTTCATCTGCCAAAACATACATCATTTGAAGGTACGAAAGGGGAAAGAAATCGCTTAAATAACGATTGAGCGTACCACTATTCGTTTCCAGAGATAGAATATGCTGATATTTGGCCCCCCGTAATCGACACAGAAGCCGCGACGATCCCCCTCGCCGCGCTGACCGCTGCCGTCTCTCTATACTCAAACCATCGCTTTCCATTCCCATGGGACCCCGCCCAGGAGCCAATTCCACTAATCATCTATGGCGCAAGCACGGCTGTGGGATCCTTCGCGATCAAGCTAGCTCGCAGGAGTAACATCCACCCCATCATCGCAGTTGCCGGCAAGGGCTCGCATTACGTGGAAACCCTTATCGACCGGAGCAGAGGTGACGCAATCGTCGACTACCGCGGCGGGCTCAAGGCTACTGTTGACGGAATCACAAGCAGCTTGAAGCAAGCAGGACACGGCACGGTACACCATGCGGTCGACTGCGTCGCCATCGAGCGTAGCGCGAAGGTACTGAAGAAGTGCATTGCTCCTGGCGGACTGATCGATGTTGTCATAGCCGATGCGGATATGGACGTGTCGCCCGCAAGGTCCATGCCTATCATGGTGGGGTCAACGCATGGCATGGGCGGGTATGAGAACAATGAACACTTGGGCTTTGTGATGTGTCGGTATTTCACTCGGGCGCTGATGCTGAAGGAGTTCTCGGGACATCCGTATGAAGTTCGGCCTGGTGGTTTGGCGGGGGTGCAGCAGGCGTTGACGGACTTGAAAGAAGGGAAGGCGAGTGCTATTAAGTATATTTTCCGTATTGCTGATACGCCTGGGATTTCATGATATATGTAACTGGAGCAATTTGTGGGGCGTTGAGCCAAGAAGGAAAGAAAAAAGAAATTCCTTGTTCTGGTCATGGGGCGTTGTGTAATGTACCATAGTTCACTTGTTAGTATGTACCGTACAATCCCAGTCAAATATTTATCCGTAGCTCGCACTGCGCAACCGATACTTGTCTATCCGATATCCAGCAACATAGGGTACATACTGGCAAACTGCAATCGTATCAGAAAAGAGCTCAGATGTGCTACACGGTATGTTGTTTGTGATGTATGTTCCAACGGATGTTCTTCGGCCAATCTTCCTATCCTGTGATGTGGCCAGATCCAATTTCAATAATGACCGTCGCCTGCCATCTGCGTCTGGCAAATAGGATAAAAATAGTTGAGAAAAGGGAAAAAAAAAGAACTGGGAGATGATTCAATATCTCTCCATCATCCGCTCATATTTTTCCCCGTTGTCATTTGGTTCTGAGCATAGTAACCCAGTGAAAGAGAAATGTCATTATTTTGGCTCACTTTTTTCCCCTTTCCTTTGCGGCCCACTCCCTTGTCAAACGGCTGAAGAGTGGAGATTATTCAAATATACCTAGGTATGTTAAGCCTAGGATGACTGTGTTTACCATGCCCTGTCAGGTTTGGGCACTCCTTTCACATATCTGTGGCCTCTAGCAAACCTGAGGTAAAACACTCAGGTCACCAGTCCGTACGTGGCAGGTCAAGTATCGAAATACGAAAAGCTCATCAACAGGAGAAAGTGTGCAAACGCGGTGTTGTCTGTGAAATAACTAGCGCCCATTGAATAAGTTATCTCCGGTGTAAAATCCCCGAGTATAATAAACAGTCCTCGAGTTGCTGGGCGCTGTATGTACAGTATGGTAACTTTTTATTCCTTCGAGGAGAAAACCTTTTTATAACACGACAACCAATGAAGCCAAGTATCTGAAGAGGAGTTGAGGGTGAGATAAGACACTAGCGTGCGTTCATTATCGCGCATCCACTGAAAATCAGCATCTCCCCCTCCGGGTCAAAAATAGAAAAGCCGAGTGGCGCCCTATGGGCCAATGCAGGGCGCTTCTGACTCTTCTGAGGGTCTCTCTTCAGACACGCGCACGCGCACGCAAGAGCAGCCGTTCTGGAGATCATTCCATTGTTGGCGCCAGATATCTGCAGGCGTGTTTCGCATCAGAACTTCAGAAGCCTTCTCGAGAATGTTTGGCATGCTCTGAGCCCGTCGATCCCTCTGGACCAGCCGTTCTGGAGCCGGGGAGGCTGCACTAAACTCCTCCCTGCAGGCGAAACCCCATCCCACCGCACTAGTGCGGGTCGACGCGTAGGGCTTGACAAGGCCATTTATCTCCTATTGGGCGCAGAGGTGAGTCCAGGCTCCATCTTCAAACGTGGGAAATCTTGATCCCCAACCTCCAGTGGCGGGAGGAAGTTAAAAAAAAAAGGGGAACCTGGCTCGTTCCACAAGGATTCCAAGCAAGGGTTACTTGCATGGAAGGCTTTGTGCTGGACTGGAGAAGAAATGCGTTTGCTCTCCGGTGCCTCTTGTGTGATCTCTATCGATTATTTGCTATTTATTTTTGGGTGAGCAGCGTTAAAGGTTTGGGCGTGCGGGCGGCAATCCTGATTGAAAGTTGAGGCGAATCGTTGGTTGAAGATCACCTCCTGGCCCTGAAAACTGCGCTGTTTGAAACCCAGCGCCCTGAGACAGACGGAAGGCCAGAAATAACTGGGGCGGGGGGGCCAGGGCCGGGGCCAATGCCAGCAAGCGCCGAGACGAACATCGATGGAGCGGCGGTGATTTGATTGCCAGTAGTAGTGCTACTGGAGGGTGAAACACGGCCGGGAGCAGGCTTCACAGTCGCTGGGAGCCAAATATCGCGCGGTGACTGCTGGCGTCTGCTGCAAAGGAGAGTTACAAGAATAACAATAACAAATAACGATCTGGCTGTGGTGGTGGTGGCCTTTGGTGTTGACCACTCCCACCCAATGGGCGCTAAACTCACTTATTCATATTTAACAGCGATTATCAACTCATTCCCTATCAATAGATATAAGCAGACTCTATCTAGAAGTATATATATATATGCTCACTGCGACTGCGGCGGGTGTTGTCACGGCCATCACCTGACTTGCTCCATCCGTCCGTCCATCATCCAGCCTCCTTTTGCTTCTTATACTTTGACAACAAACAACAAAACAACAAACCTTCCTTTCTCTGCCGGCGCATTAACTCTCGTTGTCTCAGAAGTGCGGGCCATTGATGAATATCTAAATAGCTGCTTTGTTGGCCCCCGCCTCCGTCTTTCTCTTTCTCTTTCTCTCTCGCGCTCTCTTTTTCTCGTCCTTCCCAACTTATCTCCCTATCATCCTCTCATTTCATTGTATTTCCCCCCTATCGCATCAGCCCCTGCGCCCAGCTCCCCTTTGGCCGTCTGAAACAGCAAAGCCTTTGACACGCCAATAAATCGATTCTTGATATAACCTACGCCCCGGACCGCGTCTGCACATTGTCTATCGTTTTTATTTTATTTTTCCCTGCTACTGCTGCCTCCATAGGCTAGATCTAAGTTTGGATCCGCCTTCTCATATCCATCCTAGTGGACTGCCGCGAATTGCCCCTTCAAGATGAATGTCAACAAGAAAATTGGTCGCTTCAAGCAGTGGGCGGGGGAGCGCATGGGATCGGAGGCGAAAACTAATGTCTCGGATGACTTCAAGGCGCTGGAGATGGAGATGAACTTGAGACATGAAGGTGAGATATAAGAAGATCAGAGGACATTCTTCGGTGTTAAATCCAGCAATGTACCGTATGCGGCTGACCATTATGATGATCTTGTTTTGGCAGGAATGGAGCGACTCCAGAGATCAATGACGGCTTATGTGAAAGCGTTGTCCAAGCGCAATGAAGGAGATGACAAGGAGAAGACCCTTCCTGTTGGATATATGGGCACAACTATGGTGAACCACGGAGAGGACTTTGAAAGCACCTCAGAATTCGGACAGTGCCTTACGAGTTCGTGAAATGTCCTAGCCCTCCTTCTAGTGAAACGAGGTTGCTGACTCCCCTGCTTTAGATTTTGGACGGACGAATGAACGTATCGCGAGGATCCAAGAGACTTACATCGCGAATGCGACTACCAGCTGGCTGGAGTCGCTCGACCGGTCACTTGTCCAGATGAAGGAATACCAGGTATGAGGATCATTTTACGAAGCTGAATTTGCCATGTGCTGAGGAAAGTTGCCTAACAAACGTATTCCTTTTAGAACGCGAGAAAAAAGCTGGAGACCCGTCGGATCGCATATGATGCTTCCCTTACCAAGATGCAAAAGGCGAAACGAGAGGACTTTAGAGTGGAAGAGGAGCTTCGGAGTCAAAAAGCAAAATACGAAGAGTCCACTGAAGACGTCTACAGGCGGATGGAAGATATTAAAGAAGCTGAAGCGGATAGCATTGCGGACCTGGGAGCATTCTTGGACGCTGAACTCAATTATTACGATCAATGTCGAGAGGTTCTTCTGCAACTCAAAAATAACTGGCCAGCTGGGTAAGTTTTTGACTGAAATATATATCAAATGACTGCAGAAAATAATGCCCTTTTTGCAACACAACATCATCAAAGCGCTAACCTAATCAATACAGCCAAACACATTCGCAAGGCGGCTCATCCAGACGACCTGGACGAAATCGGTCAAATACAGCACATTCATACCACGATCGGTACGAAGCCGTGCAAGAAGAGCCTCCTATTCCAACCCCAGAGCATCGCCCAGCCATAAAATCCAGCCGAGCCGCTTCCATGCAACAGAATGGATCCCCACCCCGGGGCTATTCCCCCGATTCATCCTACCAGCACCGACCAAACATGACCCGCACCTCGACATTCGAAGGGCCCTTCCAGCTCCGACGCGACGAGTCACCCGCTGTAACACAACGCTTGAGTCGCATAGCAAGTGACAGTGCAGCGCTACGCAATAATAATAACAGCAGTAGTAGTAATCATCACAGCCAACTGCACCTCCGAACCGCAAACAGACCATACGACCACTACCCGGAGTCCCCAGACGATGCATCCTACGGCAAAAGTTGCGGCGGCAGCAGCCCTGATCGGTACTTCATCGGAGGCCGTTCTGTCTCGCCCGCGACGTCAAATGGCAGCGTCATGTCCCGGGCTGCGAGTGTGACAGGCTTCCATCAACAAGCTGGGGGGAGTTCGATTGGCAAAAAGGCCCCTCCGCCGCCTCCGCCGTCGCGGGCTAAGAAACCACCTCCCCCTCCACCACCGGCGGCGGGAAAGAGACTCATTGGAGCGGGTGGGCATGTGTGATTGATTATTTTTGTAATTTCAAAACGCAAAAAAAAAAAAAAAAAACCTTGGTGAAAGAGGGTTCCCTCTCCCAAAAGCCCCACACCTCTTTTCTTTTCTTTCCTTTCTCAGTATTCATGTTCCAGTCGTTGGATAAGGAAAAATTAATGTTGATGACGATTCTGATATCGGATGGCCTCGCACCCCTTGGATTTCGTGAGCTGGTCTTATCCTTTTTTGGGAAAAAGGGGACTTTTTCTGATGCATGATTCTTACTTTCCTCTTGCTGTCTACGTACGAGTTGCGTGTCGTTTTCTCTCTCCCCCTATTTCTTCCTTCCTTCTTTTCTCTTTCTCGTTTTACCCTCTGTTGCGTGTGTGTGTGTTTTCGGTGCCGCCCCTAATAATGCCAGTGTATCAATTAACTAACTAGGGGGGAAACGTAACGTAACGTATAGCACAAGTCTACTAAATAGAATTATTGAAAATATTACAAAAAAGAATCCGCCCAGGTAACCTGTCTGGCACGGATGCTATTATTATTATTATTGTCTGATTCCTAGTAGGATAGAAAGAATATAAGACCACTCCGCTGACTCAGCTGCGCCACCGCTGACTCAGCATAACATCACGTGCTCCCGCCCGACCGCCGCCTCCTCGCTCGCCCGTCCGGATTTTCTCAGTTGTTCCTCCCAGCACGCAACGACCTCAACCCGCGACGACAGCCTCGCATCAACCTCCGCCCTTCGCCATCGCCCTGCTCGCAACGCGCCCGCCACCACGCGCCTGTGCCTCTGCACCCGCCCTTGCGACTCCCCTCGCGCGCCCCAGAGAGCCCGTTGTCTGGCCTGCTCTGGTCTGTTTCTTCCTTGTCGCCCTTTTTTCGCCTCTTGCCAGACGCTCTCCCCCTTCCATCCCCAACGCATCCCATCTCCCATCCGCCAAGCACCAACAGGGCTCCCCCCCATTCGTCCCGCTCCGCTCCCGAGCCCCCTGCTGCTCCCTCCACAGGGCTCGACGCCCGCCTTTTTTGTCTGTCGCTACAACCGCGCGACGCTCGGCTTCCCGCTTTTTCCTTTTCCTGCCCTTTCTTTTCCACGCCCCGGGGCCACGGGTTCCTAGGACACTGGGCTCTGTTCATGTCCGCCGCGCTATACCTATACCCCCCCGACCACCACCATGACTTCAATCCAGGGTGTCCCCAATATGGCCGCTGCTAATCTTAGCCTGCCGCCCAATTTGACGCAGCAGCATGTGCAGGAGGTGTATCAGGTTCGTTGTCGCTCCCCTGCTACCCTTGCGCTCCATTTTGTTGGGGCTATGTTTTATTGTATACCCGTCGCAATAAATTTTTTTATTATTATTATTTGCCATATGCTACGCTACCATTCTGCTATGTATATTTATATTCATGTATACCTATCTATCTTGTGCGCCTAAACTAATATGTCCGTGAAGAAATTTCGCAAGATGCAAGAGCAAGGTGTGCGACCTGACGACCCCGAATATATAAAAGCCCACGGACTCCTCTCTGCCATCCAAAGACAGCAAGCCTTCCAAAAGCAACGCCAATTAGCGCAACAACAGCAGCAGCTTCAGAACCAACGGCTACAACTCGCGCAGCAGCAACAGCAACACCAGCAGCAACACCAGCAGCAACAACAGCAACAACAACAGTCGCAGTCGCAGTCGCAGCCACAGCAACCCAATGGTATTCCCAACGATAACTTGGCCAACGGTGTCGATGGTATGAATTTTAAGTTGGCTCGTCGCATTTTTCACTTCAATAACATGGGACATATTACTGACGATTCTGTTTTGCGTTTGATTAGGTCGAAATGGATCAGTGGCCCCGATGTCCAGTGGTGCCAGCCAGGATCCCACGGCTGCCGCCGTTGCTACTGGACAACAGTCGAACTCTGTATCTCAGCAACAGGGCAACACTGCGCCTTCGAAGCCTGCTTCTTCGACTGGAGGCACGTTCTCGCCAGAACAACTGACAACATTGAGAAATCAGATTCTTGCGTTTAAAATGCTCTCCAAGAACCTCGCCATACCACCACGCGTGCAACAGCAGCTTTTCGCGAAAAAAGTACATCCGGTAACTACCGATGGCGTTGTGCTCCCAGATACCGTTGACAGTGCCGCACCAAATCGAGCAAGTCAGCCTGTTGACCTCAACGAAAATGCGACTAAGTCGAAGACGATGTACGAAACTTTCGAGTCGCCGTACAAGGCGCTTGCTGAAAGCATCAACTACGCCGATCACTCTTACCGGAGGCATAGACGTCGAATACCTAGCCTCATGCCAATTGGTATTGATATCGAGAAGCTCCGCGAGGACCAAGAAACCGCCCTCTACAATTTAATAACTGCCCGAAAAGCTGAGCTAGGGAAACTACCTGCAAACTTGGGAGTCTGGAATACGGCCGAGAGTGATACTCCAAATGGCGACGACTCTCTCAAGCTCAAGGCGTTAATCGAGTACAAAATGCTAAACTTGTTACCTAAACAGAGACTTTTCCGCAAGCAGATCCAAACGGAGATGTTCCACTTCGATAACCTGGCCATGTCAGCAAATCGGGCTGGCCATCGTCGCATGAAAAAGCAGTCTCTTCGTGAGGCCAGAGTTACTGAGAAACTTGAGAAGCAACAACGAGATGCGCGCGAATTGAGGGAGAGAACGAAGCAATCTGAACAACTTCAGGCTATCCTCAATCATGGCCGCGAGGTCCAACTTGCAGCTAGCCAGCAACGCGCTCGGGTACAGAAACTCGGACGCCTCATGCTCAAACACCACCAGGACATGGAGCGTGATGAGCAGAAGCGTGTGGAACGAACCGCCAAACAACGTCTGCAAGCGCTCAAGGCCAACGATGAAGAGACTTATATGAAACTGCTTGGCCAAGCCAAAGATTCACGTATTTCTCACCTGCTTAAACAAACCGATGGCTTCCTCCGGCAACTGGCTGCTTCCGTCAAGGAACAACAGAAAAGCACCGCACAAAAATACGGCGAGGAAGATCGATTCGATGATGACGAGTCAGAGTATGAGGAGGAGGATGACGATGAAGTGGAAGAGGGTGGACGGAAAGTTGATTATTATGCTGTTGCTCATCGTATCAAGGAAGAGGTCAGCGAGCAACCCAACATCCTTGTCGGAGGTACTCTCAAAGAATACCAGATCAAAGGTCTCCAATGGATGATTTCGCTTTATAACAACAACCTCAATGGTATCTTGGCAGACGAGATGGGTCTCGGCAAAACCATCCAAACCATAAGTTTGATCACGTACCTGATTGAGAAGAAAAAGCAGAACGGTCCGTTTTTGGTTATTGTCCCACTCAGCACACTTACCAATTGGAATATTGAGTTTGAGAAGTGGGCGCCATCTGTGAGTCGCATCGTATACAAGGGGCCACCAACGACACGAAAGCAGCACCAGCAGGCGATCCGATGGGGTAATTTCCAGGTTCTCCTGACGACCTATGAGTATATCATCAAAGACAGGCCTGTCCTAAGCAAGGTTAAGTGGGTCCACATGATTGTTGATGAAGGTCATCGCATGAAAAATGCCGGTTCGAAATTGAGCTGTACTCTGACACAATATTATACCACCCGCTACCGCCTAATTTTGACTGGTACTCCGCTGCAAAACAACCTCCCCGAACTTTGGAATCTTCTAAATTTCGTTCTCCCGAACATCTTCAAGTCCGTCAAGTCCTTCGATGAATGGTTCAATACCCCATTTGCCAATACCGGAGGGCAAGACCGCATGGATCTGACTGAAGAAGAACAGTTGCTCGTCATTCGGCGACTGCACAAGGTTCTTCGACCTTTCTTATTGAGACGTCTGAAGAAGGACGTGGAGAAAGACCTTCCGGAGAAGACGGAACGAGTGATCAAGTGCCGATTTTCCGCGTTGCAAGCTAAACTGTATAAGCAGCTCGCCACGCATAACAGATTGGTCGTTAGTGATGGGAAAGGTGGCAAGACCGGTGTGCGTGGATTGAGTAACATGCTGATGCAGCTGCGGAAACTCTGCAACCACCCCTTCGTCTTCGAATCGGTCGAGGACGAGATGAACCCCGGAAGAGCCACAAATGACTTAATCTGGCGGACGGCTGGTAAATTCGAACTACTGGACAGGATCCTACCCAAATTCAAGGCGTCGGGACATCGCGTGTTGATGTTCTTCCAAATGACGCAAATTATGAATATCATGGAAGACTTCTTGCGACTTCGCGGCATGAAGTATCTCCGCCTTGACGGCTCAACCAAATCCGACGACCGGTCAGATCTGTTAAGGGAATTCAACGCCCCTGGTTCTGATTACTTTTGTTTCCTTCTTTCTACCCGCGCAGGTGGTCTTGGTTTAAATCTTCAGACCGCAGATACAGTTATTATCTACGACTCCGATTGGAATCCTCACCAGGATTTACAGGCGCAGGATCGAGCGCATCGTATCGGCCAGAAGAACGAGGTCCGGATTCTCCGGCTTATCACGTCCAACTCCGTTGAAGAGAGAATTCTCGAAGCGGCCCAGTTCAAACTGGACATGGATGGGAAAGTCATCCAGGCAGGAAAATTCGACAACAAATCCACAAACGAGGAGCGTGATGCCCTTTTACGTACTCTTTTGGAGAGCGCCGAAACTGCTGACCAAATACCCGATCAAGACGAGATGGACGATGACGACCTTAACGACATTATGGCCCGATCCGAGGACGAAATCGTCCTATTCCAGAAACTCGATCAGGAACGCGCCAAAAACGACCATTATGGCCCTGGACGTAAATACCCGCGTCTAATGGTTGAGGAGGAACTGCCTGAGATATATCTTGCGGAAGACAACCCGGTCCCTGAAGAGGTGGAAGAATATGCCGGGCGGGGCGCACGTGAACGGAAAGTTATGAAATATGATGATGGACTTACAGAGGAGCAATGGCTCATGGCTGTGGATGCGGACGATGATACCATTGAAGACGCAATTGCCAGAAACGAAGCCAAGATGGACCGAAGACGACAAAACAAAGAGAAACGGGTGAAGAAATCCCAGGGCGCCGATTCATCCCCAGAACCATCCCGGGAGAACTCGGAAGCTCCGCAGCAGCCGAAGAAACGCCGCAAGGGCCCCGTGCCAAAACGGAAGGCGGAGGAAGCTATCGACGAGACCCCCGTCAAGCGAAAGAAGGGCCGACTCAGCAAAGCCGCCATGGCCGCAGCAGACACCCTTGCTCCATCGGAGCGCGCCATCCTCCAGAAGATTCTCAATAAAGTCTATCAGAGCCTCATGGATCTCGAACAAGAGCTCCCTGCCGATTCATCAGATAGTGAAGATGGACCCGTGACCCGGTCCATCATCGAGCCGTTTATGAAACCACCGCCCAAGAGCCATTATCCCGATTACTACATGATCATCCAGACGCCGATTGCGATGGACATGATTCGCAAGAAGATTAACCGGGAGGAGTATCGGAGCGTGAAGGAATTTCGGGAAGATATTCGGCTGCTGTGTAGTAATGCGCGGACGTATAATGAGGATGGGAGCGTTCTGTTCCAAGATGCTAATGATATTGAGGTATGTCCCGTGCTTTCTGATGATACGTCGGTAAACGATGAAATGTTTTATCCTTTTTATATACACATATATGATCATCTAGGCAGCTGACTAACTTACCCCCCTATAGGCACTGTGCGTCGCCGAACTGAAAAAAGAAACCGAAGCGTATCCCGAATTCGCCGATTTTGACGACGTGCCTTCGTCCTCCGCTGCGGTATCTAGTGTCGGCACCCCGCTTGCGTCTGTTGTGTCAACATCAACACCCGGTGGACAACAGCAGCAGCAACAACACCAGAAACTGAAACTGACATTCGGCGGCTCCAGAGATGGGCATAATAATAGTAATAATGGTAGTGGCGGCGGTGGGCCATCATTAACAAATGGGACGAATAGCGGGGTTGTAAGTGATAATGAATAAAGGAGGATAAGATAGGGGGAAAACCAAAGAATAGAACAGAGAGGGGCGAGGGAGAGCGAGAGATGTGTGTATGTGAGACAGACAGACAGAAAGGAAGCGGAACAATTAACGAAATGAAGTGCTGCTGCTTTTCTCCTTGTTTTCATGGGTTTGTGTTTTTAATATTGGTTGGCTTTTTTTCACTTTTTTTCTCTTGTTCTTATGGCTCTCTCTTTTTCTTTGTTTTCTTTCGTCTCATTCCTTTCCTCTGTATGTCTGAGTCAGAGAGGGTTGTGTTTGTGTATGGGTGTGTGTGTGTGTTTGCATGTACCCCTTCTGTTTATTATTTATGGTTCGGAAACTTTGCGAGGAAAAATCGCGGGGGGCATATAGTTTATTCGTCTTCTTCTGCCTTTGTGTTTTTTTCTTTTGTTCTTTTGTTCTTTCTCTTTCTTTTTTACTTTCAGTTAGAGCTTCTGATCTTTTCTTATCACTATCTATTTACATAGCTGTTTTTAGCAACCTTTTTCTCTTATGGTTTGTTCTTCTTTTCATTCTCTTTTATATTCTTGTGTGTGTTTTTCTATTTTGTATTGGATTCTTTTTCGCTTTGTTTTCATGTGCTCGGTAGGTTAGGTATATATATTATATATTCGTATATTCATATATTCAGTTGTGTTGGACTCTGTAGTTGTTGGGTCTTTTGGTTTTTATTTGTTTATTTTATTCATGGATGTCACTTCTCTGTACTCTGTACATGTAATTTAGTTAACTGTTGATGATACTAGTAGCAAAAACTTGGGTTTAAAATATTTAGACCATACTCTATAAGATCTTCACTTTCTCTAAAAAAAATTCATCTCAGGAGGTAGATAGATGAACAGGGAGATGATGAGTAAATTCTCAATCTGCTGATCTCAGTCTGAATACTTCAGAGTGAGAACAATAACGGCATATATATACATATAGCTATGAATGCGAATTGTTTTTGAACTTCATTTCCGTTCGAAATCCATGAATATTCTCTAGAGACTGGTGCTTGGTGACTGGATGGTGGCCTGTTGAACGGCGGCCCCTTTTCAGGACACCAACGGACAAACCCAGACACCTCAGAATGCAGCAGAATATAACTGATGATGATGATGACATGCTGGCCAGGCTCCCATTCAGTGCTTCTACGGAGGTCACCACCCTCTGTACTCTCGTTGAGAAGAAGTGTTCTTGTGAAGATATTCGTAATAAGATGTGATTCGGATCGCACTTTCAACGTTGAAAGTTTTCTCAGCTGAAAATCGAAATCGTATTCAACTGTCTTCTCAGGATTTTATTTCATGCTCTTGGTCTCTGAAGAGGTTTATTTGAATAGTAAATCTCTCCTTTCTGCTCTTTCTGTTCAGTTGCTTGTTTTGCTTTTAAAGTTGAATGAATAGTCTGTCTTCAACCTCTCATGAGCATGAGTTTCATCTCAGAAAAGTAGCTGTTCAAGTTTAGAGTCTTAGAATTTGGGTTTCTACTATTTTCTGATTTTAATAGTATTTATAGGGAATTTTCATTTTAATTTCCAATTTCCAATTTTCAATATGGAGTGAATAACTTGGTATCCACCAGAAAAAAAAAGGCCGGGGGGGGGGGGGGGGGGGGGGTTCGCGGGGAACGGGTTGAAAGAGACAGAAGTGCTATAATCTTCTGAGCAGAGTTCTCAGAGCCTTTAAGTACTGTCCCTTTGCTGGCAGTTAATCCAGTTGCCATTGTTTGTGTTTCGGCCTTTGTAACGCTGTGGCGGCGGATTGTTCCTACACCCCAACTTTTGATTAAGATACCCCCACTAGAGAGAGTTACCGCTTTTCAATATGATTCCCCACTATGCCGCTGGAGCAGTTTTCCTTGAAGAGAAAGGTACGCCGTGGGCGCCGTAAGAAGATACCATCCGTAAGATGGATAGCTGCATATATATAGAAACGTAATCTACCATACATAACGTGTTAAAATTCATCTGGATGGAAATGGCTCTAGTCTGCACAGGCGTGGAAGTTCAGAAGGCTAATGGATAAAGAACGAGCGCGAGTGTCGAAGTATACTATGTAGAGGAGATAATAAAAGCTCAACGGATGGCCTACAAGCGCGGAGGGACGGTGGAGGCAGGGTATTCTGATATCGTCTATATAATTGTATGCTCGCAAATGGAATGAAGTTTCCGTGCTATAATAGTGAGGGAGGCCGACAATCACTTTCTTTGGCTTGGCCTGGGTCACAAAGGCCAACCGGGGGAGGCTGGATGAACAGGATCTTGGAGCAAAATGCTTAAAACCCAGAAACTGAGGGTAGGGGATGGAATGGGAACGGGAAGGGACCAAAGGCAGAAAATAAAAAAGAAATAGAGCAAGAAAAGCGAGGGGGGGAAAGTTAAAGGAACTAAGATATAATCACATAGATTGAATGCAGAGGTATTAATATAACAAAAAGGCAAGAAAAAATGTTCCAAAGGCTGTGAGAGCACTAAAGCGGGGCAGATTTTAAATGAACTTTTTTTTATACAAGATCCCTCCTCACAAACTCTGCAAGAAGCGTCTTACCCAACGCAGCAGGGCTACGCTCCACGATCACGCCGGCAGCCTCAAGTGCAGATATCTTGGAGTCCGCGCCGCCTTTGCCCCCACTTACGATGGCGCCAGCATGTCCCATCCGTCGTCCGGGTGGCGCGCTGATGCCAGCAATGAACCCAACAGCAGGCTTATTGCTTGTATTCTCTTGTTTGAGGAAGTCTGCTGCTTCTTCTTCGGCGCTGCCTCCGATCTCGCCGATCATGATGATACCGTCTGTTTCCTCGTCTTTGAGGAAGACTTTGAGGCAGTCGATGAAGTTGGTGCCGGAGAAAGGATCACCGCCGATTCCAACGACGAGGGATTGGCCGAGACCCGCTTGCGTGGTCTGGTTGACGGCTTCGTAGGTCAGGGTGCCGGAGCGGGAGACGATGCCGATGCGTCCACGCTTGTGGATGAAGCCTGGCATGATGCCGATTTTGCATTGGCCCTAAGTTGTCATGCTGGTGAATATGAGGAGTTTTTTGGGGAGTGTTTACATTTTCAACCATGTACTTGAACTGGTTAAACGAAAAGGGCGGTGGAATGCACATACTGGGGCGATTATGCCAGGGCAATTGGGGCCAACCAATCTGGTCTTGTTTTGCGATTTTAAGATATCGGTGATGCGAACCATGTCTGTAGTAACGGCACTTAGAGATTTTCCATAACCAAAAATGAGTTATCTGGATACATACCATGCTGCGGAATACCCTCTGTGATGCTAAGAAATTGTTAGGCACTTTATTCTATTATATCACCCGTGGGGTGTGTGGTATGGGGGGACGAACCAGACAACAAGAGGAATTTCGGCTTCAATTGCTTCTTCAATACTTTTGGCAGCCACTGGGGGACTAAACAGAAAGTCAGCTATCCGAATTTCAATAAAATATAGTATAGTGGAGGCATTCTTCCAAAAAATAAGCAGTGATAGGTTTGGGAGGATTGCGCATACGGGACAAAGATGGCGGATGCGGTTGCGCCCGTTTCCTTCACAGCCTCCCTCACCGTGGCGAACACTGGCTTCCCAAGATGCGTCTCTCCAGCCTTTTTGGGATTTGTTCCGCCAACGACATTGGTTCCTAAGAGATATCAGACGGGGATGTCCTGGCCATAACTCATGGTGGATTTTGGGTACGGTACCGTAATCAATAGCTTGCTGGGCGTGGAATCTATCGACAGGGCAACGTTAGTTTACATTCTACGACGAGAAACCGAATCAATTGCACTCACGTTCCCTGCTTTCCAGTAAATCCTTGGTAGATGACTTTCGTATCGCCATTGATCCGGAGGTTGTCTACTGTAGACGCATAACCGGCCGTTGAGGTGATAAGACCACGGCGCTGGCAAAGGACAGTATTCCGCAGCACAGAAGCGGTACTACGTCTGAAAACCTGCATCGTGTAGCAATGCAGAACTGAAAAGGAGAGGGGAGAGGTAGAAGAAAGAGAGTGATGAGGACAAGTTGGGCTGCTGGAGAGGTTGTTGAGTATTTGTTGCTCTGAACCGACGTTGTTTTTGCTTCTCTCCGGCTTGGGCTTCGGGCCCCTTCTCCGCGCCGCGCTAGTCTCGGTGCGGATGCGACACCAGCGTCAAACTTTGGTGACACATTTTTTGCCCGCATTTTTTGTTCATATCAGCGACTTCATTTTTTTGCCTTTGCTTTATCTCCACCACCACAACCGGATCACAGTTGAGACGCCCGTATTAGGATCTCCTGATATTTCTATCGCGACTACAGAACGTGGAAACGAAATACTAATTCTGATTTAGTCGCTCTCTCCTACGACATATCGCCACTATGGCGACAGAGACCATGACTGTGCTGCCGGCGACGCAGCTGCACAAATCCCAGAAGACGGCAAAGCTGCCCCCCGAAAACGAACGATATATGAGAGCGTGTTCTGACATTGCAAATGCGCTTATCCAAGAATATGAATCCCAGCGAGATTCCACGAAACCCAAGAAGGATGTCAATCTGAATAAACTGCGGGGTCAGATATCGAAGAAGCACCGGCTGAGCACGCAGCCTCCACTGACAGCCATTATCTCTGCTGTACCAGAACATTATAAGAAATACATTCTCCCAAAGCTGATTGCCAAACCGATAAGTATGAGTGATTGGGATGGTGTCGCGCTGTTCCTTGAGCCCATTTGCTGATAGAAGGTTGCCTAGGAACTTCGTCCGGAATCGCCGTTGTGGCCGTAATGTGCAAGCCACATCGATGTCCTCATATCGCCTATACCGGAAACATCTGCGTCTACTGCCCTGGTGGCCCTGACTCCGATTTTGAATATTCTACGCAGTCCTATACCGGATATGAACCAACGTCTATGCGTGCTATCAGAGCTCGATATGACCCCTTCGAGCAAGCGCGGGGTAGAGTCGAACAGATCAGATCACTAGGACACAGCGTGGATAAAGTGGAATACATCATAATGGGGGGAACTTTCATGTCGCTTCCGGAGGATTATCGGGATGACTTTATATCACAACTACACAATGCGCTCAGCGGCTATCAGACCAAAAATGTAGACGAGGCCGTCAAAGCTGGAGAAATGAGCAATATAAAATGTGTCGGAATCACTATCGAGACACGGCCAGACTACTGTCTAGATACGCACCTAAGCAGCATGCTCCGATATGGCTGCACACGGCTCGAGATCGGCGTCCAGAGTCTCTACGAAGACGTCGCCCGCGACACCAACCGAGGACACACCGTGAAAGCCGTGGCCGAAACATTCAAGCTTTCCAAAGATGCCGGCTTCAAGGTCGTTAGCCACATGATGCCTGACCTCCCGAATGTCGGCATGGAGCGTGACCTCGACCAGTTCCGCGAGTACTTCGAGAACCCAGATTTCCGAACCGACGGGTTGAAGATATATCCCACCCTCGTAATCCGCGGTACGGGTTTGTACGAACTCTGGCGCACAGGCCGCTACAAGAACTACACACCAAACGCCCTCATCGACATCGTCGCCCGTATCCTCGCCCTCGTCCCCCCCTGGACCAGGATCTACCGCGTGCAGCGTGACATTCCCATGCCCCTCGTCACCGCGGGCGTGGAAAACGGCAATCTCCGCGAACTCGCGCTGAGCCGCATGAAGGATTTCGGAACCACATGTCGCGACGTGCGCACGCGCGAGGTGGGCATTAACGAGGTGAAGAACAAAATCCGCCCGTCGCAGGTTGAGCTTGTGCGGCGCGATTACACGGCCAATGGCGGGTGGGAAACGTTCTTGGCATACGAGGACCCCAAGCAGGACATCCTCATTGGCCTTTTGCGGCTGCGCAAGTGTAGTAAGACGCATACGTTCCGGCCGGAGTTAACGGGCCAGCAGACCAGCCTTGTGCGTGAGTTGCATGTGTATGGCTCTGCAGTGCCGCTTCACGGTCGGGACCCACGCAAGTTCCAGCATAGAGGGTTCGGCACGCTGTTGATGGAGGAGGCGGAAAGGATTGCTAGGGAGGAGCATGGGAGTAGGAAGATTAGTGTTATTTCAGGTGTTGGTGTTCGGAGTTATTATGCCAGACTTGGATATTGGCTTGATGGGCCCTATATGAGCAAGATGCTGGATCCAGTGAAGCGGGATGATTTCGACGAGGAGTGCTAAAAAGGAGGGGAAAAAATGAAAAAATGAAGACTACCGGCTTGCAATGTTCAAGAGCCGTTGTTCACCTTATATACCCTCGTATATATTCGCGTTTCTTTGCACCTCCTTGCATTTCAGGGCATTTCATGACGGCGTTTTTCCTGGTCTGACGGCCCCTCAACGGCTAGGATTGCAGGTGGTTATCAGATTGGCGTTTAAGGAAATTAAAAAGGAACGTGATATAGCTTACGCCTTCTTTCTATAAATTTGGATTCACTTCATTGCATTTCATAAATTGTACATGCCAGGGTAGGGAACGGTAAATGGACCAACATATATCAAGGGACCCGTTTATCCCTTTTCCGCAGCTGGCTAAGCAAAACAATCCGCAAGAAATAAACAACAGTTAATGTGATCTAAGAAACGGCTGAGTGCCACTGATAGATACAGATGCAAATCCTCGAATAAACAGTATTTCTATTCTGCAATCGTATAGTGAGACTGGAGTAGTGAGGAGTTGTGTAGGGAGCAAATTAAACAGCTACAAATCCTACTATGAAGCAGGAAATGGAGGTACATATTTTCCTTTATCATGATTAATACTCCAAAAACTATACAATCGTAATGTTCTACATCACACACAAAACGCCGTTGACAACGAGGAAAAAAGAAAACAAGGCCCACTTGTGTGGAAGTAAGAGGTGCGGTGATGGTGATGGCGATAGTTGATCGGCCATATATAACGTAGAAAACCCGGTAGCCAGAGGCCAGAAGCCGTAGACCGTAGACACAATCCTAGCGCCGCATTTCTTCCCGTGTTCAGAGCGTAGCCACCCTGGATGTCATGATATGTCATTCAGGAATTCTTCCATATCATCGTTGCCGGCGCGCTAACTGATGAATAGCACGCCACGTCATGGCGGAAGATGCCCAGAAAGTAAAACCGATAGGCTTAGATTTTCAGTGAGGGATATTCGATAACCGTGCGTACCCAACCGCATAGTTATCGCCAATCAATCAATCCCCCAAAACGGTATACCCATTGCCCATCACGACCAAGCAGGCGAAATAAAGATATATATCCAGACACTCGAAGGCAACAAGAAGGAAAAAGAAATAAGCCACCTCCCGCAAAGTCTATCTCGATCTTCGACCCGGTCACTTTATAAAGGGTAGATCTTGTTTATTAGGTGTAAATTAATGTTAAATAACGGACGGCGCATTTTCCTAGTTCAACGATATTGCCCCTCTTCGACTCGATCGGACGTGTAGGAACGCTTGTATGCCGCAAAATACCACGAAGAACTAGGTTGAAAAAGATAGTAAATCAGAGTTAGTAAAACCAAGTAGTGCTCTGAATTTGGTTGCGTTCGGTATTGTTTCCACGCAAAACGGGTCGCTGGAAGGAAGGGCGAATTACGTACTGCGTATACAACGACAGCTGTGAATATCGACGCTGCAACAGCTGCCCCGTCCTCGGGGTCTTTCGTGGAACCAGTTATGGAATGGTGATTACTCTGTAAACAGATTTGATCAGTTATTCGCCAGTCACCTTCCACAAGGCTCCCAGTTTTGATGCCTTGATGGGCAGGATGTTTCGAGGCGACTATGTACAAGAGGCGCGAGTCTTGGACGTCAAGGCTCTCCCCTTGCACGTTCTGATAACATTTAGGGTTCCGGTATTTGACGTACTTTGAATAGAGATCCGAGGACTGATAGGATGATGACGGCGAAGATGGAAATGACAAAGCTGTGACGAGAAGTCTCTAGTCAGCCGTGGCTATCCAAGGTAGATATGGGCTTCCTCATCGAGTGTGTGGCTAGACTCTTACCAGCTCCAGGCGTTTAGCGCTGATACGACGGGCTTCATGTTTCGTGAGGGAGATAGATGGATTGGGCGCCGGGGGGGGGTTAGGCAGAGAGCGGGCTTGTGGAAAGCTGCGTATGGAGCTTGTTGAAAGGTTGCTGCGAGGAGACGAGAGAAGCAGTTCCAATAGAGTAGCAGAGGTTTGATAAAGCGAGTAGATGATAGATGTGAGGCTATCGGGGCGGGATCGGCTGCTGCTGTTGTTGATGATGTTGTTGTTGGCGCCTGAGAGTTGGTTGTTGCGGGTGGTTGGAAGTTAAAGTCTGATCCCGGGTTGGGGCTGGATCGACGTCAAGTTGCGCCAAGATGAACCAAGCCGACGACATGAGATATTTATATCTTTCTACTCAGGGCATATTAATCAAGATATGTTGATTACAGTATTATGCCTCACAGTTTTTATATTGTCTGGGAGGCTAGACTTTATATGTGCTCAGAGTATGAAGAATCAGATGTACTCTATTTCCTATATAATATTTTGCTAACATGCCATCCTCAGATACTGAATTCTGCTCAAATAATTCTTTAGCGGTTGCGACCAACGCCTTCAAACTCTACACCAGCATGAGTGAGAAAATCCATAGCACCATCCAGTGTCATTGCGCCCCTCTCAGGAATAACGTTAGGTTCCAAAAGAGACACTTTGATCTTCGCGCCAGCCTCAGCTAGTAGCCTAATTAAGTCTAGAGAGCTCTGCTTTGCGAAAATAGGAAGAGCAGTCCTAAACCCACGTTTCACGGCGAATACTTCATTCGCATCCACTCCAGCATCTAGAAGAAGCTGTGTCAGTTGTTTGTTATCTTCTGAACGTGCTGTCATCACAAGAGCGCCGCCCCAGATTTCACCAGACGATATTAAGGGTTGATGACCCGCTGACACCGCTATCATGAGTATACTTTCAAAGATATCATGATGTTTGTATCTCTTGTGGGTTACCACTTCCATTATGATGGTATGGCCCATAGCGCCCATTTGAAGTGATTTATTAGGATCACACTTACTCAGCGCGAGCAAAGCATCAAAGGCAGGAGGTGTGTGCTGATGTGCTCCCCAACCAAGAAGATGCGTGCAAATAGCGATTGACTTGGACCTTGCTGCTAGGTGCAGTAGTGGCAAGCCAGCCTCATTCCTTTCTTGCAAACATGGCCATGGGTTAGCCCACCAGTTTGGTACCGTCTTGTACAACCCAAAGATACAAACAGCGAAGGCCGATATGGTGCCTGGCAGAAGCTGACTACAGGTTCGGGTCCAAGATTGGTGGAATGGTATAGGTTGTGTTCCAGTCTTGTTATACGCTTCAAGCCAGTCTTGATATGCCATGCTGCTCTCCGCTGGGGACCCAAGAAATCGTTCGAGGAGATTGGAGATGCGATGACTTTCCACCTCCCCATCTTCGCACATCTTGACATGTTTTATCACATTGGACCCCGAGTAGTTAATCAGGTAGTTAAGTTCCGGGCCGTGTTGTGGAACCATTCTTTGTCCGTGCTGTCCTTCTAAGGGTGCGTACACCGCATTATTAAGTAGCGAAAGACAAACGTTTGTGACGAAGCAGTTTGCCTGCTGCTGGCTCCAAAGGCGGCTTTCGCAGTACTCAATTACAGACAAGTGTGAAGGTACCCAAACGCGCCTTATGGGATCGATGACCACCAAATTATGACAATATTTAAGAATAAGATCCTCATCAAGGTCATCTATGGGGTGAATAAGGTCATCCCCAGCTTGGCAAACTGCAGGGAGAAGCAGCTTTCTCGAAAGAGGACGGATTGAGCACATAACCCACTGCAATGCGCGATGTGCAACTTTACGTTCACTTTCATCCATTGCATCAAAAATCTCATCGTATGCGTGTTCAAGGTCAATCGGTAGTTTGCCTAGGCGATCACGAATCGGTTTTTCCTGGTGTAATACAAGCAGTTGCCTGATTTGCAAATATGCCCATTGGAACCTAAGGCCTATTGTCAGGAAACCAGGCTCGTGAAGGGATAGCTTTATCAGTTATGTAACACTCACATGCCTTGGCTGCCTTGCTGAAGAGTTTTGATGATGTCATTCTGAAGCTCAACAGACATTTTATTCCATCTTAGATGCCTGGTAATTTCGCTCTTCACAAATTTGGAAATATCATCGTCGTTATCGCTCGCTTGAATACGGATATTGGGGTGGCTGCTGAATGTGATTTTAATATCAATATCAGGACGACTTGAAATGAAGACTTTGACTGGCTTTGCCGCTCTCGTCACCAAATAGTCAAATAGTTCAAAAAGCACACTGCGCGACTGTTCTCCACATTCATCTAAGGCATCTAGAATGAGTGTTGTTTTCGGGTATAAGTTGATTAATTCTAGAAGAAGTTCTCTGCATTCCCTTATTGTTGGCTTGGAGGCTAATTGACGGCAACGAAGATAATATTCTCGGACACGTTTTTGTATCGAATGCTGATAATTCACCGTACTGGACAGCTGTCGGACGAAACTACACAATACGGCCAATGGTTCTCGGCGTATAGACTCGTTTCTATTGCAATAGAAAAAAGCGAAACCTTCATCGTTGGAGCTAGTCTCTAGTGTACTGCGGATTTCATCAATGACCCGCGAAGTAAGATATGTTTTTCCCGTTCCGGCTATCAATGTGAATTAGCAATGGTGTTTAATTATGGTTGCGTGATTGGATGACGAACCGGTTCCGTCCAGCCATAGTATTACGGACGAGCTGGACTTCTTCCACTCGATGTAGGAGGAGTGCTCCAGAAGCCACTCGCATGTGCCTTGTGTTCGAGAGTCCGACACGGTGCTGTGGTTCTGTCCATAGAGAACACGTGAGATCCAGTCAAGGATCTTCAGACGCTCCTCGTCGGTGACAGTTTCCAGAAGGGATGAAACATTCTCATCACAGCGGAGAATTGGGGTGCTCAGATACTCAAGCAGCCTCTTGGTTTTCGTATCTAGCAGTTGGGAGTCTCGACTGAGGGCACGCTCGCAGTTGCTGGCTTCAATATCAACTCGTCTTTCTAGATCTTGGCACTTTGTCACCGACTCCAATACCTTATTGGGGCTAACGAGGGCGTGGAGTGTTCGAGTTGCTGTATTCTTAGAAAACAAACGGTGGCTAAGGGCCAACAAGTGCAACACAGCAGCGTAAAGCTCAACTAAAGCTGCATGAAAATTTTCCAGTGGTTCTGCGGGGGTATTTCGAGGTTGATACAGGCTCTCATACACAGTACATCGACCGACCAGGTAGGTAACTGTTTCGACGGCCACGAGCAAGGCCCCCATTTGTTCAGATTCTGCAACAGCTGCCTTGGATCGTATTTAGCACCTCGCAATAGCCATGAATACATTCTGCAAGTTTGCAATTCGAGAGTAATGTACCTGTAGTATCAATCGAACACCTGCCCACGGTAGAGAGGCATGGACTTGGTCGTAACCCACAGCAACATCACCAACACCCTTAAACTTGTTCAACCAGAATATCGTCTTTTCCGCAACGTCTCTTAATATGACTGGCTTCCCTAGGAAACTAAATGTATAGTATTTCGTTTCGCACTCTTGCTGCTTCATCCTGGTCATTCTAACTACCTCCTTTATACTCTCAGATAAGGGACTTGTAGTCGCGTTTGTGCAATGGATTGCCTGAATTATCTGTTGATCATCGCTTGAAAGCCTTTGCAGGGCATCGAACCATAGATCTGTGGGCGCGGTTGCAGGAACGAGCGGCGGATCAAGGAGAGTCTTGACCTGCTCTGTATTTGACTTCGATACCACACTCTCGGATGTAAATGCAAAGGTTTGATTTGAAGGTGAAGGCGGCAAAGGCGAGGATGGCAAGGATGGCAAGGATGAAGCTGAGGCCGACGCCCCCCGTGAACTCCCAGAATTTGGGATATGTGATTTCCGTCGGGAGGAGTGGCCAAACCCCAGTTTACTCACCAATTTCGCACGCAGAGGCATATTGACTTAACAAGGGCCTGCCTGGGGTTTGATTAAAATTCATGCAAACAGGGTGAACTCATAAATGGCGGATCGGGTGGATAAAAATATGGGCGGCTTCCCCGAATTTAACTTGCGAAGATGTCTGAAACCCCGCTGCATTCCTGCCAACGAGGCTGGCGCCAGGCTATAAAACTTGAGCGCATGGAAAGGTCTTGAAGCTCGAGAGTGGCTCGAGAGTGGCTCTTAAGGAGATCTCATTGGTGAGAAACCGACAGACTCTGCATGACAAGGCAAACCTCGTCAATTGGAATAGTTCAAAGGGCCAATCTGTACATCCTCGCGCCAGAGTGGGATAGACACAGCCACCGAATAGTGCATGATGTACTCCGTAGCATCACTCGTGGAAGCCGGGAAGTGAGCGCGAACGAGGCTGAACGTGTTTTGTCCACAAGCTTAGCTTGGGCTTTGCCTGACGCATCTTTGTGATAATAATGACTTTTTGCCTGCAAGATCATAAATTAGCATATATATATTTGTCCACCGTCCTTCTTCATCCAAATGCCTACATAAGTTTAACATTGAGTTCAAATTTAACAGCTTGAGCGAGACTCAATTTCGACATTCGATTGTTGGGTTGATTTAATTAGTTGCGAAGTAACCTAAGAATGGCCGCAGGCATTGCCACCCAACGCCCGCAGGACGATCAGTTATATTTTCAAATGTGCCTGCTGCGTCACAGAGGAAGGCTAGGCTGTGCTGAGGACCTGAGGATAATCACAGACGCCGATCTGATCGAAGGCGAAACACAAGTCGGGTTGAAGCTGTGTTCTTGGAAGTCGTAAGTTGTAACAACAAGGGAATTATAATGAGCGTGCGGGACGTGAAACCAACAAGATATTGCCTTGCATGCTAACCTGCCAACGGAACAAGAGGGTTTTGAGGGAAACTCCTTTGAAATTTATTGTTTGCACTCATCGTGAAATGGTAGGAAGGAAGCAATAAATCTGAAGTTCGCAACATTCGAGGGGAAATGGTGTCCGGGTTATCTAGACATTACCTATAGGTACCTGCAAAACTAGAGCTTAAATACAACCCTCTTCAGCTTCACGGTGGGAAACTGGGTTGAGATGATGGTGAGAGATGGACACATAATGTAGATATAGAAGATGAATACGGACGCGCAAAGGGACGTCATCAGCAGGGAATTCGGGGAGCAAAGCGCTTATTTAGGTTCGGGGCAGGTCTGAGCATTGCAGGTCCAGGTTTGGAACGCGGCGAGAGTCCATAAGCTGGATACTCCAAGAACACTAGAATGGAGAAGAGAGCGATGATGAAGACATAAATTCCGTAAAGTTTAACTCGAGAGAGGCGTAGATTGCGTACCGCGATCGGCATGAAGCTGCTAAAATATCACTCGATATACGCCGTACAGCATCACAAATGCTCAACTCAAGACCGGAAGATATTACTGAGGCACCACCGGAAAACCTGGCTCGAAGGAGAAGAAAAACTGAAACTTGAATTTCCGAAGTACCCGACACAAGAGTAAAATATATGTTCAGAAATGTTTACACAAATGTGCCGAGAGATATTGTAACTAGGCCCGTCCAGTCTTTCCCCCCAGACCTAACTGAGCCTCCTGTTATTGTGTCCATGAATACACACATATCTCTCCCCCCATTCGGTCCCACGCTTCCCTACTCTTCCACCACGTTGCGAATGAGGGCAATAGGGCATCGCCAAACTGATCGTGCAAATCCCTCCGTGTGTTCGTTCGTTCGTCATCCATATTTTCAATTTTCATCCCAGCCGGTTTTCAAAGAGATAAATGAGTCCCAACGCATAAAAACATTAACACAACAAAGGAAGAAAAACCGTAAAGAAATACGTTTATGTGGTAGGGTTGGGGTTCATCTAGAGTGACGAGAAAAGAGTCATATCGTTAGTTCCATGTTCTTCGCGGTTGATAGCTCCTGTTTAGGGATTCCTTTCCCCTTATCAGTTTGGTATAAGGACTGTTAAGGACGCACCTTTCGCTTTCCACCGGTCATGGTGACGTTAACGAATCGCCTGGTGTATTGCAGGCGCTTCTTGGCGCGACCCTTGGGGGTCTTCTTCTTCTCTTGAGGCTCGACCTATGTCCATAAAAAGTACTCCAAGTCAGTCCAAAGGTGGTTCTTGTCCCCCTATCTTCTAACCGTATATCTCTCCACACGTCTCCAGAATTCCCTTCCAGATATCGCCCTCCATCTCGGAATCTCAGCATTCGTCGGACGGGGCAAAACGATTCCCAGAAACAAGACCAGGGAACGCCGCTGTCCGAAGGCCATAGCCTGGGTGTGGAAAATGAATGGGCGAAAAACTGACCTTGGGGGTCTGAGACTTGACTTTACCCGCACGGGCGAGGGATCCGTGAACTTTACCCATGATGCGCGATAGGTGATGGGGATGAGGTTTCGAAGGATGTCGTCGACGAAGGTGTTAATGACTGTGCGGGAGGCTGAAAATGAAGATGGGTTGATGCACCCCAGTTAGCGTTTGTCTTCTCCAGCTCGCCGTATTAAGCGAGGTGTGGCGACTGGGGGAAGAGAGAAATGATACCAGGGCTTTTAGGCGTCTTTTTGCGGCGCTGGGAAGGAGGGACTGGATAGGGAGAATACAGGAGAGCAGATACTTACAGTCGCTCGGGATCCGATCCTCTTGTCGTTTGTCGTTGTCGTGGTTTGCCGTTCAACGCTTCAAGCTCTGCTCTGTGACTTGAAATTGGCGGTTGTCAAAATTAGCGAGTGCCAAGACCTTGGGAGGCTGGAGGTCGTTAGGGCAGTGCCCTATTGCCTATTTTGGAAGATATCAGTCTGGACCTCATCCTCTGGGCTTGATGACGGAGTGTTTCCAGAGACATTGTAGCGCTGGAAGATGATGCTGACAGCGAATTGCGGATTCATTCATTTGGGGAATTAATAGACTATGTGGAGTACTAAGTTATGGTGATTTACACTCTAATGAGCGGTCCATGTACTACGGAGAGCCCAGGGATAAGCTACGCAAGGTGATCCTCCTCCAGCACCGCAGGCGTTACGACTCCTAGAACCGCAAGAAGCTAGTCTAGCACCACCTTGCCATAGCCATGCAATGTCAAGTGGAGTGAGAATGGGCTTGGTAAACAATCTGCGAAACCGAGCTCTTTCTTTTTAGCTAGAAACCACAGGACATTAAAAGCGTAAAAGAAAACAAGAAAGAAATCCAGCAAGAATCCATTTTGCAAAGAGAAACTCATTGCGCGCAAAACCTCCCACAGCAGAAGACTAATCTGTGTCTCACAGGGTTTCAATACAAAAGGAATATACATCCCTCAGTTGCTAAAATCATAGGAGGCTCTCGCACACTGATAATTCATAATTGCACCTCCACCAAAACCACCCCAGGCGCCACCACCAGATCCCAAAATCTTAACGAGACTTAGCAGTAATCTTGGGAGCAGCACCTTTAGCACCCTGCTTGCTTTGGATTCTGCTGGCCTGGCCTCTGGAAGCGCTGGTAGCGCTCTTAGCCTTCTCAGCTCTCTTCTTGCTCTCCGCAGCGGACTTCTTCTCCTTTCCTTCCTTGATGGCCTGTTGGCGGGCAGCGAGGCGGGCCTCGGGGCGCATGCTTCGTCGCTCTTTGATGACATCTAGAGAGGCGCCGACAACGGCACGTTGGGACTTGACGGTGCGGCGAGTACGCTTCTTGGCAATTTCCTATATGCGGTGGTGAAACATAGGTGTTTCCCTTGGTTAGCGCATAGGTTCCAATTTGTTCCATCCCCCATCTTCAAAAGTGTATCATCTCTATCCATGCATGATTATTCCTTCGTCTCTTCCTCATCCTTCAGGCCATGTATCTCCCGCTTCCACACATATCTTCGCCCCAACCATAACCTTCGCATCTTGGAAAACTCTAGGGGAAAAGGATTGGAAATGCCACTGACTTCAGAGATACCCTTCTTGTGTTGTCTTCTGTAGAGGGTCGTCCATGAGATTCGGCGAGGGTTCTTGCGTTGGAGGAAGAGGGATTCGGTCTTGCCGTTCTGGAAGCGGAAGACTTTGCCGTCGCCGCGGACGTAGAGTTTACCCTGCACACATCGCAGCCAAAAAAACGTCAGCCTTCTGTATCTTCCATAGCATTTTCCTCCACACATTCAAACGCGTATTCAAAATTCCCCATGTAACCTCTGGCACTTAGGAGGGAATAATCCTCCATCACCCAAATAAGAACGTGCGGGTGGTGATCAATTTCTGATGTCGAGCGCCCCCCCACAACATCTTCAAAAAAGACAATCTCATATTTTCCGACATACCTTTCCAGGGTAAATCTTCTCGCCGCTGAAGGTATCGTCGTAGGTACGCATCTTGGATGGGTGGAGATGCGCAGCCGGTGGGTGGACGAGGTTGGATTTGTTGACTTGGTGGATTTAATTAATTGAACTCGTTACGACGTACGCCTTTCGACCCTTTGGGTGGTGGTGGTTGGTGGTGCGAGATGCGTTCGCTAAAGTGGGACACGTGACTTTGGTTGCCCTTCCGCGATATCACCGACAAACTTTCCTCGTTCTCTTCAACTACACTTATGCGCATATAACTTGCAGCAATGCTTTCAGCAAATGGGGATTGTTTTACATTTTCTGGGGCGGAGAATGAATTTCGCGGTCGAGCCTATTCCTAATTACTATATTTTCGTGTTATATGGGCAATTGGGTACCTAATCTGCTTGATATGAACTATGGGACACCTTGGCTACACTCAAGGACATTGAGAGGCACTGACAACACACTCCACCACATTCATTGCTGGAAGTATTAAATCGCCCATTTCGACTTTCCAAAGGCATATTCTTTGTCCCCATCTTGAATCCCTCGAATCCCTTCATAGAAGTGTTGATCGCTTATGAATGGCAGTTGGGAGTACTAGAAGACGGCCTGCGGAATCTATCGCCTTGAGAACCTTGGTACATTGAACAAAATGCGGAGTTCACCAACGAATCATTTCTGGAATGAGAGCCGATGAAACTCTCGTGGTAAATCTGGCAAAAGCAACTGAGCTTTCACTTAACGAAACACTGACAAAACCGTGAAACCCTTTCCCTACTACTGTGGTCCATTTTCGTAGGTTCACTGGAGGGCAGTTAGTAAATGTGAAAATATGAAATAAGAAAAAGCACCGGTCACATAAAAGAGTTAGCTGGCTAATTCCTGGAGAAGATCTGATGCTCCCCGAAAAGAGAGCCCTGTAGTCTGTATTCTATCGAGCGGGCATTGAATCATCACAGGTTATATCTTTAACCCGAGCAAAATACATGACTATAAAAATGGAAATGAAACAGAAGATGAAAAACCCAAACGCCCTAATATCAAAAGAAAGAGAAATAAGGCAGACGAAGAATAAGAACAGGGTGTCTCGCTGACAATATAACAAAGAGCCAATATAAAATGCAAGCTAGTAAAAAAAAGAAAGCAAAGGAATCGTGTCTGTAACTTAACCAATCAATCAATAATAAAGTGATATCACGCTCTTCCTCAAATGCTATATATTGTTGGCCAACCCCCTACGTTTCTTCACATCATGGATTCTTGTCCGCTGCCTCTGGCATTGCATAGCGTTTCGTATCCGCCTTGGCTTGCGCAATGGCCGCGGCTGGGTTTTCTCTCCAGTGCTTCGCGACTTCCTCTGCGAGCGGGTCTTCGGCATTCGGGGCCCCTAGTAATGCCTGGATCGAGAGGAGGATGGTGCGGATTTGCAGCGCTGGGGACCAGTTTTCTGTGGTTGAAGGTAAGAGAGATCAGTTACTATAGAGTACTCCTAGGCGGTGATGCGCGCTTCTGATGCTATGACAAAGGAGGGGGAGGTTTTTGCCATACTCTTTAAAACATCAAGACAAACCCTTCCGATCCCGTCGATGTTTGGGTGGTATATCTTTGTCTGGAAGAGAACCTGTGGGGGCGCCATGGGATAATCTTCCGGTAGGAATAGCTGCAGCTTGAAAATTCCTCCTGATTCACGTGTTAGCCCGGGAGGGAAGCGTTCATGACAATCGAGTTATCTATGGATTAGATATATTTATCCCATACCTTCATAAGGTGAGTCGGCTGGTCCTTCGAGGGTAACATCGAAGTGACGGAGATTGTCTTCCCGAGGACTTGCAGTGATACCAGGAACACTTTATGACCGGAATAAGAAAAATCACAGTTAGTCACCCAGAGGAGCAACGGCACATTCTTTATAGAGGGCAAAATAACTCACGGTTCAGTCATCAACCGCTGCGTCTCCTTCACTATTCTCTTGGGCAAATCCATGGCGAGCAAGTTGTTGTGCAGGCGCGTTTGGGCGGCTAGAAATTAAAATGGAGTTCTCTTCACGGTAACGGATAAAACAAAGGCAAGCAGAATAACCGTTTGCTGCTACAGGCAGATATGGCTCGAAACGAAGAGCAACGCGCCCGGTGATGGGAACAAAAATCGACTTGGCGTTTTGACTTTTGGCGGGGCAGGAGGGGAAGCAGACAGCAGCAGCTCTCAGGCGAAAACCAAGAGAGAGACAACGAGTCAGAGGGTCGCAGAAGGCCTGAAGAGTTGGTTATGATTCCCTTGACTTGCAGGGTCGATGGTAGGCTGGGAGTGTTTTTGCTCTGAATCTCTCGTCCGGCCCGCAATCTATCCAAGGCACACCCCGCGTGGTGGGCGTGGGCAGATAAACTGAGCCGGGCTAGGGGATGTTCCGCGCCGGGCCGCTTGTTGGAGGTTGGATGTTATATGGCCAACAAACTGGACACACGATGGACTTGGTCCTTTCGAGGTAACTGGAGGCTAATAAGCAGACTACAGTTCACACTTTCTCGCCAATAATACACAAGTAAACACTCATTTTCGCAGGTTGTGAGGCTCTTGTTTGATGTGCTACAGCCGTTTTGTAAGACTGGCTTCACTGTCAATTTCAGCATGCAAGGCGCTGGGCTGGGTGCAATATAGCAATCCATGGATGCTATAATCAATTCCCTCTTTAAATCATCCGCCTAGGGACTCGGCAACCACGGGGAAGGCTAAACAACTTAGTAGGGAAAGCTCAAACATAAAGTAACCGCATTAGATTCTAGAAAATGTATGATACAGAATGCAGAGTTATGTATCACTCCATCCAGGGGCAACTAGCTTATCTACAACACCTTCCGGCCATCCACAAACTTTCAGCATTGTCCAGCTAAAATAACAAGGGGTGAAAGGGGCCAAAGCAAGCACAAAACAATGATGAGACTAAATCCGTAGAGCATGACAGCTTCCCGCATGTTTGGGCTGATATCAGAGCAGGAGAAAGGGACGGGCAAGCTAGCTATGTCACGTGATATCCACCTTGCCTGCTTGGTTCAAGATATCACACGGGTTTAAACCTCCAAGCATCCGTGATCAGAGCTCGTTGAATGAGTCCGTCAAGAGCGTGAGGAATTCGGATTTTAGTCTAGATACATTGCTAGCCCCCGTATTTTCTCCGTGGACCTTATATTCATCTGCTTCCTGAGTTTCCTTACTATAATTGGGATGCCCGATTGTACGCCTTCATCCTCTTCAATGACGAAATCACGCAGCTACGGCCCCCGTTGCGCATTCTGCATACTGTGGTAATTAATTGTTCAACACGAGAGCGGGACTGTTTAATGCGCAAAGGGTCTCTTCTCCTTCTCTCATACCGTCCGCTAGACGTCCTACATGGGTCCTGATCACCCACCTTATGGGAAAAGAAATCTTCTACTACTGCCTGTCCCGTGGCAGTAATTTGATAGGGCTATCTGGGGTGCAGGGAGCAACGAGGGAGAGAGAGATTCGACAATATGTCGAGTCCTATGGCTCTGAGGCCGCTAGCCTCCGCCTATGAAAGCCCTACCTTTGGTGAAGACAGCTCATTCCATGTCGAGCAGCCGGTTGGGTCTATGTCAATATCTCCCTGTGGTAGAGATGTTGTACTTGCTTCGTGGGTTTTTTGTCTTTTTTTCTTTCGGGGAGCTGGAAAATGGTATATATTTCCATTATAGCTGATGGTCGGTGTAACAGAAAGGAAGGTCTCCATATTATTGACCTGGATAGTCCCTATTCCCCGCCGCGATACCTCCCCCACCATACTCCCTGGGAAGTAGCGGACGTCCAGTGGTCCCCCTTCGCCGCACGAGACAGCTGGGTTGTGAGCACATCTAATCAAAAGGCTCTAGTATGGAACCTGGCAATGAAATCGACACACAACTCCATTGAATACGTTTTGCATGCACATTCTCGCGCTATTACAGACATTAACTTTTCTGCCCACCATCCCGATGTCCTGGCTACGTGCGCCGTGGACAGTTTCATCCACTGCTGGGATCTACGTTCTCCGGCAAGGCCAGCGATATCATTTTCTGACTGGTTCGCTGGGGCAACCCAAGTCAAATGGAATCGACAGGATCCTCACGTCATTGCAAGCTCGCATGATAGATTCCTCCAGATTTGGGATGACCGAATGGGTGCTCGTCCACTGCGTACGATCGTGGCACATAATACGAAAATCTACGGCCTTGACTGGAACCGGACACGTCGAGAAGCATTGGTGACTTGTTCGTTGGACAAAACCATCAAGTTTTGGGATTATTCCGTTGCAGAGGATATTCCGGAAAAAGTCATTCACACTCCGTTTCCTGTTTGGCGAGCTAGAAATACGCCATTCGGATGGGGCGTGCTTGCCATGCCGCAACGTGGAAACAGCGATTTGCATCTTTATAGCCGGAAGAGAGGTGATGACGGCGGTGATCCTCCACGTGTTCATAGCTTTCCCGGTCACACGGGTCAAGTCAAGGAATTTCTCTGGAGATCGAGAGGGACAGTGATGGATGGTTTGGATCATCGCGAATTCCAGCTTGTGTCCTGGGGCACGGATAGGGAGTTGCGACTGCATCGAGTAAACCCCGAGATTTTGAAGGGAGTTGGATATGAAATCGGAAAGTCCTTCAACCCCTCTCTAAACCTGACACGAAAAGGTGCTGTCTATAAAACGTTCCGCGATGATCCACAGCTCGAGGATATTGCCGAGCGAAAGGGTATTCCTCTAGGAGCTCAAACATCCAGCCACCATCGCTCGCTATCGACTGTAGGAGTTGGACCCAGCAGTGTCTCCATGCCCTACTATCGTAGCTGGAACCGAGGGGGGACTATGGGATCTGCGGTTGGTGTACAAGGGCGGTCCGCTCTTCGCGCTGACATGAACCCTATTTCCTGGATGCGGGGTGTCAAGATATCGGGATGGGAAGTGGAAACACTAGGAGACGAAATTACACATGTTGGGGAAAAGTTCACCAAAGTTTCTTTCGAATCGGTTAATGTTGGGCAACGCAAGACGACAGTTTCAATGCATGGCCCTTGGGGTCCTGACAACAGCAATCTTTTTATAAAGGTCGACATTAAATTCCCTCCTGACTATCCACGAGCTTCGATCCCTGTATATTCTGTGCAAAAAACTAGCTCAGTAACTCCCCAGTTGGCCTCGACCATAACGGCAGGGCTACGAACTATCGCTGAGACATACCTCACTCAGAAGCGAGGATCCCTTGAGGGAGCTATCCGCTACCTCTTGGGCGAACATAATGTTGAGGAGAGCGTGGCCTTGGTGAAACGTCAGTTCGGCGAAGCGTTGAAATCCCCAGATATACTAGACGGCGATGAATCCAGCGATGATGATGAAGAAAATGGGCAATTCCGAGCCTCCCAACTTGGGTTAAGCTCTTCTGAGATGCTCCGCCCAGTTAATGCGAATGTCATGGTGCCAGTATATAAAACATGTGGGGCGTTATGGACCAACGATGGCCGGCTTGTGTGCATTTTCCGTCCCAAAAAGGAGAAGGCAACGGCGTTTATGGGCTCTATGGGGCTTAGTGATATGCGACTTGCAAGAAGCAATAGAGTTTTTGAAGCCTTTGGGCGATTGCAGACAAGCTCGCCGGGCCCAAAACCTTCTAGTGGTGTTGGGACTGGCCGGGGTACCATCACGGATGATGGAGTTTCTGACTATTCAGATGATTCGTCCGTCGAGTCCTCGAGCTCATCAGGCTCATCAGATCTTCTAGGAAATCTTCCCCCTCAATTCCACGGCCCGAATACTTGGAGGAGTGGGAGTTTGGGGTTCTATCGTTCAAGGTCCACTGAAAATTCTCAGAAGTCTACGACGGGAGTTGGCACCGTGAAGTCATCTTCGGATAGCTCACATAACATCATCCACATTTACGATCTAACCGAGCTTTTACCAGCCAAGCGGGAGCTCGCCAAGGAATATCAAGTGTTTGGTAACCCGCCGGACGTATGCGCGCATAACATGGCAGTCGCAGCCGGCCTGGGCATCTTTGATCTCGCCCATGTTTGGGGTCTCGTTAGGTTAATGCTACAAAATGAGCTTTCCTCGACTACTGTCCCTGGGCATGACGTTGTCGGGATTGCACGAGAAGCTATGCGTGATATTAAACGGAAAGATAGCGCTGTGGACTTGAGCCTCGATGAATTTACGCGGAGGAAGCCGTCTAGCAGTTCTCGGCCTGACAGGGTAAAATGGGGAGAGCACCCCCTTGGCGGTCGTTGGCTTATTCCAGCATTGTAAGTTTTCGCATCGAGGATGGTTAGTCGACCTTTTCTGTCAGCGGCTAATTTTTGAGTAGATTTAACTACTTCGAGCGGTTAGGGGACATTCAAATGTTGGCGATGCTCTCATGCATTTTATTCGAACCGGAGTCTAAGATGGATGCAAGCCAATCGGGGTTCCGCGGGGGCAGACAATCATCAGTTATTGTGCACAACCCACCCTCAGGCGTAGATAACAGTTCGCCAACAGGAGATTTCCACACCCAATCTCAATCATCATCACAGCTCCCGCCACTACCTAAGACTTCTACTCACGGCGTTTCGGCGTCCCACAGCTCTGCCTGCTCCTCAACAGAACATTGGCAAGTAGATACGCCACCACTATACTCTACTGGGAACACACCCCCTCAAGGAGTCCAACTGAGCAGACAACCTTCAGGCCGAAAATCGCAGCCTCAGGTTATATCTTTGTCGGGGTCACCAGATCGTTATTCAAATCCACGTTCAGTTTCCGGCATAGGCACCACGCTCGCTTCTTCGCTCTCCCGGTCTTTTACATTTGGACCTTCAGGATCCTCATCGCCTCCAAGTAATAGTAGCAAGAAGCGACCAAGCCCCGCAGGCAGCCTCCATGTGAATGGCCCCAGTGGATGGACTACAGGCGGTATTTTCGGAAAGCCTGCATCCGCAATCCCGGACCACTTAACGACATCGACTACTGCGACATCACAAACCCCTTCTGATTCTGAAAGTGAAAGGCCAACGTCGCCCAAGTCCAAACTTCCAAAAGGCGTCAGAGTAGTTATGAAAAATCAACATTTGTTCGATAGTGATAACCATAATTACGCGCCCTTGCTTGATCAGCAGCACAATCAACTTTTCAAATCCTATCGAGCTGCGTATGCTAACTTGTTATTTGTTTGGGATATGCCCATACAGCGCAAGGAGGTACTTAAAATCGATGGCGTCTCTGGGAGTTGCCCCGACATGTATCGTTCATCACGCCTGAAATATCATGATAAGCGAATACCAGACTTCGCACGGCGTGATTCTAGGTTACTCGCCTCAATTCAATCTCAAGAAAGACAACCCTTTGAAATTAACCAAGGCCTGGATATACAACGAAATTGTGCGAAATGCGGATGTGCTCTTCATGTCTCCGCCTTTGAGATGTCTGGAATTGCAAAAGCCAGCCGCAGAAGTAAAACTCGCCGTGGAGATTCGCCCGCAATTCAATGCCCACAATGCAAACCGCCACAGCCAATCCCTACCAAGCTGTCATGTGTTATCTGTGACGAAGTCATAGATGGAATGTTCTCCCCGTGTTTAAATTGCGGCCACATCACCTGCATCGAATGCCACCGGAACTGGTTCACAACCCAGCCTCACCTCGCCGCAGGAAAGAAGTCGACCGATACTCCACTCTGTCCAAGCGGCTGTGGCTGCATCTGCTCCGATCATGTCGTGATCGAGGTTCCCATGCCATCTCCGCCGACCGTATCACCCCCAGAGAAAAAGTATTCTACTGTCAAGGAATCGTCATCGCATCGAAGCCGATCGCAACCGGCCCGTCGAGATCGTCGGCGTAGCACAGGAGTTACCACCAGCAATCACGTCTCGAAACACGATGGAAATGCAGATCTCGATACCAGGACTAGTTTACCCTTTGTCTCGCAAGTTGCGCGCGGTCTTAATCTTGATCTGCATCAGAGGAAACATGCCTCGAGGAAAACTGGCGGCCGTATTTCTGATAGGAGTGGCGATTTAAAGAATGCCTTGGAAAGAGTTGATACACTCTAACTTTTTCTGCTGTCATTTATTCTACTCTTCTCTACCCCTCCCTAATGCCTCACTTAATCGATATATCCCTCGCACAAATACCCCTTCCAATTCTTCTTCACATATATTACGAGTACTTTCTTTCCCCTTGCTTTCAGCATCTCTACTGCTCCCGGTATAGCGTGGTGTTCGTTGTTGGGTGTTGATTCACATTCAGTTCTCGCCTTATGCAATAACTACAGGATGTCCCAGATATGTGACCTCGGCCTGTGCCCATATAATGTGTATATATAATGATTTGTGATGCTCATGTACTGTACATTATAATTTAAGCATTTAAATGCGGCATTGTTGTTTGTTTTCTATTGCTCTAATTCATAATGAGTTAAAGAGTTTCATTCTCCCGGTTTCCCTATTATACACTGTGATGTGAAGTGTGGACGTCGAATTAAGCTTAAAACTCTAAATATGTTTAAATCACAGACTGCAATCCATGAACTGGGATGAATAATAGCTATGTTAGTGAACGGGTTTTACATTTTAGACAATATTCTTCGCGGTCAAGTTATCATTTTTACCGAGCCAGAAACAAAGCTATGAGATATACCTCGTAGGTTATTGGAATTGTAACAAGACGCGAAATATTTTGTCTAGCAGCTATTACCATCCCGAGCCACAACCCCAAACTTTCCAAGAAAAGCCCGTATACTGTAGCGCTCGGCCTATTAATCTTAAATGCAATATGGCCAGAGAAAATGCCACTTGAAGTGAATATTTATCTGGGGGGAGGTATGCAGACAAGCCCCTTGTTCACTTTGGCATTATATTTGTATTTTAAGATGAATGGTGAAGCTTACGCCTTTCTTACGTTTGGAGCTACTGGATCTATCACCCGTCTCCGTCCGGGGGTTGAAAGAAGGAACTGGGTTTTAGATTCCATAAAGAAAATCTTGATGTTGTGGAGTCGACATGGCCATTTCTATGGCCATTTGCGTCGATGCGTAAGGGATTCAGGACGTTCTACCGGAGGTCTTTGTATGGGAATCGCCGGCATTATATGGCGAGTAATCGTGCCATGATCCTATTTCCCACAGCGGCATATATAGTTGCTAACATATCGGAGCTGTTCGGTAGATAGCTTGGGTCATTTGGGTATAGCTTAGCCTTCCACCCCATGGGAACCTTGGTAAGTCAAATCGTTTGGTGTGTGCAGTAGGTTTTTGGATGATGTCTAATGTGACGCTTAGAAATTATCCCCGAGAGTTCTCAACGTCACAGTCTTCGGCACTACGAATAGGGCATTTCCCGTGGCACATAGTCTACCCTTGGAGTCTCGAACTTCGCCCTTAACGATGGCTTTGCGTTCTGTGCTCTTCTCCGGATCGTGTTCTGCCGTCACTGTATAAAACTCCAGTGCCTTGACGGGTCTGACATAGTCAATGTTGAGGTTGGCCGTTACGCCTGTTCGAGCCGGGAAGCTGCGTATGGCAACCCGTCCCAAGCTTTCGTCCAATAGCGTAGCGATTACTCCTCCATGAACTATTAAAGGCCAGCCGCTGACCCCGATCCCAAAATGTACGACTGTTGTAGCCTTGTGTTCCTTTTCATTCCAAAATACTCGCTGTGAATATCAAGCATCGGTTAGCAACGCCATTACCATGTCTTCTATATGGCATATAAAACGGTAGGCTGACGAACCTGCACAGGTATATTGCGACTCCCACTTAGAGGCCCAGACGTAAGTCGATGAGGCTTTTCCTCCTCCGTAAAATTACTGTATGCCTCCCATTCGACATAATCTGGATCAGCCCGTAGCTTCTTAACCATCTCTAGGCTATCCATAACTTGTCTCAGATACTGAACTCGTAGTGTATCCTCATGGGAGCCGGGGGGAGCGGGATTCGTTAGGAACGTGGTCAAAGCATTGCCTATGGTATAGCCCAAAGAGCCGAAGATGGCGACGTAAAGCAACGAGCGAAGTCTTCGCCGCTTTATATATTCTCTTTCGGTCAGTGGTACGCGCGCGACACGGACGAAGTAACGTTTCGGAATAGGTGAAATGTAGGAGGGACTGGGGATTGACGAGCGGGCGAGAAGCTTAGTGGCGCCATGGGCACATACGCCCCGGTAGAAAGGGATAGATATTAGTTTTGGAGAGCGGAACATTGCTGCCACATTTCAATTGTGATGATGCGTGGACTGTCTTCACGGAGAGGATGATGCAGATTGATTGATGATGGGCCGAGGTTTGGGCCTTGGTCATGTGATACGCGTTTCGGCAGCCTATCGCTGCGGGATGAGGAAATAAAGGCCTGAGTGGTCCATGAATGTAGGTAAATATGCAACATATACTACTCCCGTAGCTTGGTAGACAGGTGTTATCATTTAAAGAGCACACTGGTTTGCTAGATCTATCTGCTTTTCCCGCAATACCTTCTTGAATCTCATGCTTTAAAAGGGTGAAACAAATCGTTAAACTTCATTTCATAAAACATAGGGAAATAATGGCTACCACGAATTTGAAAGAAAGCCATTAAACATTGTGACTAGTGCAACTGAGGCTTGTGTATTCTGAGCAAAAGAAGTAGAATTATTCTTTAACTTCCTCCACAGTTGGCAGATCGATTGCACGGTAGAGCAGTATAAGTGCGGAATGCGATTCACCTACGAAACATATGTTAGTTAACCGGCTCTCATAAGTTGTTATCCCTTTCCTTTTTCCGGTTTATGGGAGACAATAGCGCAGTATATGACCACTCACCGCCTCCTGAGAGGGTTTCAATCTTCTCAGCCTCAACCTCAGAAACCTTGTCGTCGTTGAACCACCACCATTTACCATCATCCTCTCGTCTTTTACCGCCAGGCGCAAGGGGATCGTCGACAATCTTTCCTTGCTTCTTCACGTACGAAGTGTAGTGGCCGCTGTCGGCGCTGGCACCCTGGTGGGTAATTACTCCGCGCAATTCATACAGGCCGGATTTGTTGGAACCATCATCGGCCGCGAGCTTTGGATCAATGAGCTCGAATAACTCCCGCTTTGCAGCTAGAACTGCTGCGGCGCGCTCGGCTTCGTACTCAACATCCGTCTTGAAAGTTTCCTCCATGGGAACATCGGTGGTTGCTTCATCTTTTTCCTCGGCCATTTGTTTCTTTTGGACGGGCTCAACCATGGCAGCATCAGCCTTCTGCTCTTCTTCCCGCTTATGTGCGATCTTCTGCCGCTTCCGAGCTCGTTCCATATCATGTTCATCCTTGCGAATCTCGCGGACCTTGTCCCTAACAGGAATGAGCTGTTTCTTGAGCTCATCGGTACAAAATTCCACAACGTCCAACTCCGAGGGAAATGTCACTTTGCGCATGATTTTTACCTTCTTCTGTACATCCCGCTTCCAGAAGAAGCGTACGAAATGCACTGTAAGGTATTTGGGTAATCGAGAGATCTGAGAACGTTTCGTATAAATTGTGTCCCGGTCGAGAGTAGGAGAGTGCTTCTCAATCTTCTCCTCCAAACTTGCTAAAAGCCCGTCCCGCAAATGGTTTATGTTTTTGTCGATATGGCAGTCTAGCTTAAAAAAAGAGTCCGACGTTTCAATAGCCGTCTCACCTGCTTCTTTCGCTGCAGGATCATCGCACTCAAGAATCGACTCGAACCTCCCGGAGAGGTACTTGTCCACAAAGGAGATCTCGGCCGTTTCTTCGTCATTCTCACCCTTGATTGTGAGATTCTGGCGTAGCTGTGAGATGATCTGCGACCACGCCTCTTCTGCGTCTTGCTGCGCATATCCGTGGCCGTCCTTCGCCTTTTGTGCAAACTGCGGGAATGCATTCCGCAGAGTGTTTAAAAAGGCGATAGGTGGAAAGCCTTCCTGCGTTTCAGACATGCGCTTGTAAAGGTCTTTCAGGGAAGCAGTGAGGTCCCCGGACGGGGTCATTCCTAGCATCCTAGTGGTATTTGATGCACCGTTTGAAGGCCGGTACTTCTGAAGCTCTTCCTGTAGCTCTGGGAGGACTCGCAACGTCTGCAGCGTCGAGTTTAGGTAGCAAGTATTGCCCAAATTTTGTAGACCGGCAGGAGTAGCACCATCAGCTTTCGCAACTTCAGCTTCCGTCATATCCTCGATGAATCGTATAGCTTCTTTAGGCTTCGCTAGGGCTACAGAGCCATCGCCTGAGCTTGGCGTTCCCAGCATCATGAATGTTTGCCCAGGTTTGGCGTTGAGGGTTGAAAGTTCGGTGTCATCTTTCAGCTGGCCGCCCTTCACGAGAACCTTCTGACGTTCTGGTTCAACTCCTGTGAGCGAATAGAGTTGGAACTTGAAGATCTCCCCGGTGGCAGTCGGATCGAGATCGACTTCGTGGCGCTTGCCTTGGTGTTTGACGATTACTGGAGTCTGGTTAGAAGAAAAGCGACAAGCCGTGGCAAGCAGAAAGCAGAGGCTCACCGGGTATTGTAGCCATGGCGGAAGCCAACTATTACTCTGCAAAACACACTACACAAAATAAATATATTCAGGTTTCAGCGCTTCGGAGATTGGGGGGCAGATGGCAGGAATATACGGACTACAAATAACGCTGTTGGCTGAGAAATGCTTCTTTGACGTTGGCGGGGAGAATGAGTGCAAACAGCGCAAACACCGCCCACTACCCCGTCAGCGACGTCGATGCATCTTACCTACCACTATCGACGGGACAACCAGCCAGAAAATGAGTGCGATATACTGAGAATTTCACCACCCTATTCCCCTTTTTAGCCTATGAAATAGCGCGGCAGACTAGTTTATCAAGTTAATTACTGCCCGCACAAAATCGCATTTTCTCCGTGTCCTCCAAGCCCAATCTTTCTCCAGCTGAGGTGACGGCCCCACATCCACTATGGTACGTATATCCCCAGGCGACTACATCCGGGGTGCCGAACTGAACTGATCGCATTGCAGTCTCAATCATTGCGCCCATACCTTCAATGTGTGCGATCCTCCCTCACAGCCGCCCTCGCAATTTCCAACTTTGCTTCGCAGACATCAGAACGGCATAATGTCCCGGAGGTAGAAGCGGCCACCTCCCCGGAAGTCCTACTAAACCCCCTTACGATTGCGCGCAACGAAAACGAGAAGGTCCTCATTGAGCCCAGTGTCAACAGTATCAGAGTCAGCATTCGGATTAAGCAAGCAGATGAGATTGAGAATATTCTAGTGCACAAGTTCACGAGGTTTTTGACCCAAAGAGCGGAGGCCTTCTTCATCCTGCGACGGAAGCCAGTCAAGGTTAGCAGCCCCAAAAATATAACAAATAGTATAGGAAAGGACATGGTTGACATGGTCTAGGACTACGACATTTCATTTTTGATAACCAATTTCCATACGGAGGCTATGTTGAAACACAAGCTGGTTGACTTTATCATAGAGTTTATGGAAGAGGTGGATAAAGAGATATCGGAAATGAAGCTCTTTGTGCGTATATCTGCTCCGCACTCGATTATGCCGAGATCTGACTACTTTTCCATCGGGAGTAATGCATTGTTTCGTATTGTATACTAACAGTTATGTAGCTGAATGCTCGGGCGAGATTTGTGGCGGAATCCTTTTTGACTCCTGTAAGTGTGCTTTGCCCTCTCGAACGTTTATACGGATGCTAATATTTCTAATACAAAAGTTCGATTAATTAATGACATGCCTTTGTGACCCATAGGCTTTATACGATGTTTATCTTCTCTTCAGCGGCCTAGTACATGTCTTTTTTTGCCGGGCGATAGCTCGGAATGCGATGTCCCTTTTGAAGCTTTTTCTCTGTGTAGATTCCAATAAACCCTTTATGTTTCTATGCCTGAGCTTCTATTCCAAAGAAGTGTTAATTATGCTATCCAGCATAATTTTCTTATTGATCGTTCATTTCTATTTTCTCCTACCAGCCGAATATGCACGTTCGGCATCTAACTTCGCTCTCCACTTCACGAATTTGGTACTATTCTACCACTGAATCATCACCAGGGCTTGAACAAGCACATGGTCTTATCTGACACCCGTCTGTTTTATCCCGACACCTCGAGGTTTTTCTTGGTTGTGCCTCCAGTCCCGCTTCTGAACCAGCCAGGCTAGATTGCCATGTTGATATACCTATACGTTAAGTGAGCGGAGTCATTCCAGGTGCTGGATAGGCACTCCATATCCGCTTACTCTTTTGCATCCCGCCGCCGCTCCACCTACGTAGGATTTGGTTCACATACAGAGCTATGGCGATTTAGATCAAAGGTACCACAGTCATAAACAAAGAGCTGATTTTGCTAGAAAAGGAAAGCAAACAGCTTCCAGATATATTGTCTTTGTGAAGAATCTAGAGCCCAAGGCACATTTGAGTTTGGATATTAACAGCTAGCATGATATTGCAAGCCGGCCCCCAGTACAACTATCCTTCTGGCAGTAACATATGCCTATCGTCAATGTATCAGTTTTCTCTTGGTAGGTGCAGGCAACGACTAAGCAGCACACAAACTGTCTACAATTATTTGATTTTAATATCTGTTTCATCCGTCCTCCTATCTTCCTTCTTATCTCACCTCAAGGCACTGCAACAAACAGCCACTGGCTGGATCAATTGAGTGCCACCAAGTGTGGTATCATTTTTTCTCGCCGTTCGACCTCTATTTCGTTTCAAGCAGACCGTTTCATTTGCACGCCCATCACACGCCTTTCGAACTTGGCTAACAAGGGCTTCAGCGCAGGATGACTTGTTACGCCTATCGTATGACGAATAAAGCCCGGAGCTACTGGAGGGAGAATCCTCCCAATTCCCCGTATACCGTTCCAGCGATAGTCCTCTGCGGCTCTGAGAATAGATCGTCTGCGGGTGATTTGTTGAGCTGCAATCATGCACATTCCCAGACCAGCAGCGGTGGGCAGAGGTTTTCGGCCTCAGAATATGAATGTGGCAGCAATTACGGAAGTATATCTATGTCTTCAGAGGCGTTCAGTGACAAGCAGACCGAAAAGTTCCCTGAGTTCGTTGACGAGGACACCCCAGCTCCCAACGGTGACCAGCAGCATCACGATCCTCAACAATCCCCTCGTCCGTTGGTTACTGGATACTCTTGCTATCCCAACAGCAGCCCGGAACAGAACTCAACCGGAAATCAGGCAGCTTATAGACTCTATCCCAGCGTGCCACATTTGCCACGTTATTCTCCCTACGCAATGGAGACAAACCATGTACCAATACTGGAAAAGGGGTTTGGAATAAATCCAAATGGCGGGCTCGACGGCAGCGTTAGGAGGCCTCAAAATCAAACCATGAGCCTGCCTCCTACTGTTGTATCTAAGGAGTGTACAGAAATTCCTTCACCAGTGAATCCAAATGCCGTTGGGGCAAACCGTCACTTTGTTGGGGTTGCTTCGACAATGGGGCAATATTATGGCGATGTCGTCTCACCTGTCACTCGAGCGACGTCTGAGGAACACACTCCTTCATCCTCGTTTGCAACAGCTCCTCAGTTTCCATCTGACCACAAGAACAACAACAACACCCTGCAAGAGCAACAGCAACAGCCTGCAGCTGCAGCTACTGCGAGCACTGCGATCACCGGGATAGCTGCCACAATGCCACCCGCAGACAGCGGTCCCCAATCACACGCTAGCAATCCGGTCCGCTACCCAGACGCGATGCCGTTCGACGACGGGGCGAGATATAGCCTGCCACCAAAGTTTGGGGTTATCAAAATTACCAATGTACGTAATATCAAATCTCTGATGGGCTCATTTTCAATCTCACTCCTCCATGATGAGCACGCGCACTGCAGTTCTGGGGCCCATGGTTGCTTCAGCACTTCAGGCGCTGGGAGGTAGACGTGCCTCTTAATATGGAAGCCAAGCTAACATAATTCTAGATCCCTTACTCAGTGACCAAGCATGAGATTTTGCAGTTTCTTGGTCGCAACGCCAGACCATTGACGGCGGACCTTGGATGCCCTGTCCACATTATCATGGAACGTTCGACTGGAAAGACTATGGACTGCTATGTTGAATTTCCAACTAAGGCTGAGGCGGACAGTGCGCGGGCCTGGGTTAACCGGGGCCTGGACGCTTTCAAAACTCCGAAGCTGGGCGGTCGCCATGTGGTGGTCCGGGCTAGCAACCAGGATGAGCTGCTCAAGGATCTCTTTCCTCGTGCCAAAAATGTTGATTGGGTAGATGGTTTTCCTCAGGTGAGGGCCGGAAGAGAGAAGTATTGTTCGGGGTTTCAGGGATTTTTGACAGGAGAGGAAATCTTTTGCACTGTTCGCCATGCTGAGATGCCTCAACGTGTAAGTGGTGCCTTAACCTGCTGCTCGAGAGCTCTGAGATACTGATCTCCCCGATATACCAGTCCGTTTACTGCGCAAAATCCCTTCAGCGCCCGTACGAAAATATGATGAGTACCTTGTACAAGGTAGGTCCAGTTCCTGCGAATATTTGATGACGTTCCTAATCCGAGCCCTAGTTCCCTTGGTATGCGACAGATTGTTACACGGTGGAAGATCGCAATCAGATTTTCTCTGCCACCCTACGCCTGATTTATGCTCTAGTACCCCAAGTGGAGCGAGGACAAACCATTGGACTCGACTCGCGCCTTGCTCGGGAGTTACTTGAGGCAGGACTGCGCTGCCCTGTCTTTAACGAGCGCCAGAAGTTTATTCTCAATGTTGCAGCTAAGAACCATCAAGCGGTGACATCCCCCACTGCACGCTTCTGGCCGTTTGATACCCTCACCCGCAAGCCTAACGCTACTGAGGAGCACGTCATGGTATGGGAATCCCTGGGGACCTGACTTTTTATCTTGTTCTAACACTGTCTATAGCAATATGCTGAATTCATCGTAGCTGGTGCTGCTACCTTGGACCCTGGTACTGACACCCTTGCTAACACCTGGCATCCCCTCATGCATGCAAACTCTCCTTTTGGAAAGATCTGGCTTGAGTGGGGTTGGGGAAACACCCACCACAAATGGCAGACGGCGGTCGACTATGAAAAAAGTATTTTAATACAGCTAGTCACTGAGGGCGTTAAGAACAAGGGTGGTGCAGTGAGCCCGTCTCGTTCTCTCCCATCTCCCGCTTCATCCACTTCAGCTTCCGTTGGAGCTCCTCCTTCAACTAGGGAGCCTGTCACTAAGAAAATTTCCCAATCCGTTTCGAACGCCCCTCTCCGTTATCCCGTCCAGGCTACCCACAACAGGAACCGCCAGACTGGCTCTGCTCCAATTAATTTAATCCATGATCCATTTTCTACAAATGAGTCAGGTGAAAACGATGATGCCTCTCGTGCCAGTCTAGCTAATTACCGCAAGCACTCCAATTCCTTTTCGGGACTCACCGATACTCAGGTCATGGTACCCCAAAATATATTTGGAGCAGTGGGCACTCGTCGCCGCACCCGTGCTGCAACCAATGGAAGCCGTCATTCTCCAGTGCCAGAAGTCGATGAGGCTTGCTATGAGAATTCTGTGTGATTTCCGCACATCGTGTAGTTCTGTTAATGGTCACGCAGTTCTCATTAACTTTACCTATTTCACTTCCATCTGAACAGCTCTGGATTATTTCTTCTGGACCGTCCCAAATTTTCTACTTCCCTCTTTGGTGACCTTTTTGACAAATTTTCTCTTTGGACTTCCTTCCCGGATAACCAGCTACAATTCAATCGCGCCATGAAAGAAAGGACGACGAGTGATATACTCCAAGATATCTGTCGATACCGTAACACCTACAGGATAAAGGTCGTGAAACTTTGGTCGAATGTTATGTTTGCCGAAAAGCACCAAGGCCAAAACGCCTTCAATATCTTTTGACGGCTCTTTCTCTTTTTTGCTGCTTCTTCTTCTTCTTCTTCTTCTTCTTCTTCTTCTTCTTCTTCTTCTTCTTCTTCTTCTTTTGCCTTCCTCTTTTTCCCCTTTTTTCTCGTTTTTCATGAATGAAAGAAATACGGCTTGTGTATTTCACGCCATGAAAGCGATTGATTGATTGATTGATTCATTGCTTTGTTTTTTATTTCTCTCGCCCCTTTTTTTTTCATTTGACATCCTTGGGGATCCATGTCAATGGCGTGACTGCAGAGGAATTGGAAGCAGGCGCATTTAGTCTACAGTGACGGACAGGACCAATCGAAGCATTAGTGAATTACTGATGTGTTTTAGTTACGTTTTCTTTGTGGTTTTTCCCTTTTTTTTTTCTTCCCAAAAAGTTCAGACCCTCGGCTCCTCAACCTGACTCGACGTGAATCGTGTACAGATTATCGTCTCGTGGGCCCACTGGCCGGTTGGATGGATGGATGGATGAGCGAAGACATGCCAAGCACAAATAATTAGTTTGTGGGATAGTTAGCAGAGCAATAACAAATGAGGGCCGTAAGTTGCTTTTTACATTTCCTTACCTTTGCACCGGCAGATATTAAAGCCCATGAGTGGCAGCCACCATACTTCCAAAGAGATCAGTACAGATGCCGGGTTACTTGAAGAAATGGAGATTAAGTTCGTAGGAAACATGGCTTCACAATATCCTCATAATATTTAGTCTGCTGGACGGTTATACACACAAACACAGACCATCATAAATAGCTCGAATGAGATCAAATAGCCAACTGCTAGGGAGAAAAGCAGGAACTGCAAGCAGCCTAGAGCAAAGCCAATGATTCTCTTGAATTCTTTTCAACCCGAATCAAGGATACAGAAATGATGGTTCACCCTCCTCTCCCATTATATCAACAGACGTATCAAGCCCACTCTGAGCAGCCTTTGCTTCCATGGCGGCTTTACGCTTTAATCCTTCCGCCCTTTTCCTTTCCTTCCGCACCCCAGGATCTTCCCAATCAGGCCTTTTCGAAGAAATATTACCAGGATGCTCCTTGCAAACCTCCTGCAATTTCGCCCAGAATCTTTCTCGCCGCTCTGCGTTCGTCTTAAACCTCTCATTGGCAGCTGCAAGCAGCATGCGAAGATAATCTTCAGATACTAGGCTCCTGACAATGTCTTCCTCGCTTTCATTTCCGATGGATTGCTGGTGGATGCCGATTATGGACTCAAGGGCAAGTCCGGAGGAACGAACTGCCACAATGGGGTATGCCTCCGTATCATCAAGACACCGTAGGCTTTGTATGCCACTTTCTCGAAAGCCGGCTGTTGTTGCCGCTGCGAGGACTGGCTGGGCATGCTTAAGAGATGATGCCATTATGTGTAGAATCTGTGGGCTACGTTAGGTTTTGATTTATACATTCGAAGGTAAATTTTGAAAATTGTAAACTCGGAAATTAGGAAAAAACATATAAAAAACTGACCATGGGTTCAAAATGAAACCGGACAAGTCTCAAGCTACCAGAATGGTTTGCTGTCCCAATCTCCCCGTCCCCCGGAACCAGATTAAACATCCCATGAAGATAATTTCCTTCACAGCTCGGACCTATCTCCACAGGTTCATGGGAAACAAATAACCATTTTCCACTTCCTTTCCCACCCGTGGGCGCAAACTGTGGTGCTTTTTGTGCTGAGCTCTCCCCGATCTCCCCCTCCGCTTCTACGGCCTTTCGATCGCTTTCTTTGAAGGAAGCACTTTTATTATCTTCTACTCTTGTCCTTTGTCTTCCGCTTCCTCCCCCTTCTAGAAATACGCTGATTCTTCCCGCGCAGCTGCTTGTCGTAACCAAGCCCGGTATCTGGTTTATATTGTGAATCAAGTCGCGGATGCCCGCATCTACAGATCCCTTGGGTGAGAGGTCTGTATATTCCTCATCTGGGGCAGATAGATCGTGTAAGATCTTCTGCTTTTTAGCTTCGAAGCCGGGTCCAGGGGAGGCCATGTCTTCCTCACTGGGTTCAATTTGCCTTCTTCGAAGCAAAAACTTGAGAAGGATCCGATCCGGGCAGAGTCAAAGAGTGTTTGTCATTCGAGCCGGATTTGTTCTCATTAATAATGGTAGACAATAGGCAATGAAATGCAACCCGATTCCCCCGGCTCCATTTGTTCTCCTTGTCGAATCCGGAACCGCGAGTGTTGTTGGTTGTTCGGCGAGGGAGGGCGATATAAAGAGAAATGTGTTTGCAATATCTGGATGCGGCGCCGCGAAAAATATTTCCTATTTAGATAATTCCAACCACCAACAAACCCTCCTCTTTAGAACATAGCAACCCAGACAAACAATGAAAAAACCACTTTCATTTTGATAGGACTCCAGACACAAGAGCTCTCGCCATGCTCCTATTTAGTTAGTTCCGCGCTAGCTGAAGCTTTGTTTTCTTGCTGTCCTCGCAAAGAACCAACGTCGACCCAGGTTCGCCCGCCTTGATGAGCTGCGTTTCAAAGCATAACTACTAAATAACTTGAATTCCTCTTTCTTGAACTGATTCTCCTCTATCTAATTTCAATTTTTATTTACTAGTGTATGTTCTATTAGGTGCAGGATAGAAACAACCCACACAGAAACCCGAGATCTCCAGCCGAAATGTCCAGACGTTCCTCCCGCCTCAACCTCCGATCATCAGCCCCGGAGCCGCAGAAGAAACGAGCCTCTGACAACGTCTCGGTTTCCAGTTCAGAAGCAGGCACACAGTCAAAACGACGAAAGCCCTCTAAGCGTAAAAGCTCCGCAAGGGAAACTAAGCCCGTTAAATCTACAGATAAAAAGAGCGAATACTTCAGGAACCAGCAAGCGGAAAGCCTGGATCCGGAGACGAGAGAGCTCTCCGAGGCAGCTTCTAATACACCATCGGCTTACGAAGAGGGCGATGAGGACTCACTTTCAATACCGCCGGTTAGGGATGAGTCCGAATCAGAATCTAATCCTACCAAAAAGCGTGGCGGTCGAGGCCGGACAAACGGGCGGAAGAAAGCAGCGGAAGCTACTCAGCGCTCCGGGAGGGAAAAGGCGGTTTCCTCTACTGCGACGGCGGGTAAAGGAAAGGAGTTATGGCGGGAGGGTGTGAAAACTGGTCTAGGACCTGGGAAGGAAGTCTTCATTAAGCTACCCAAGCCTAGGGATGCTGGTGATACGCCCTACGAGGATCATACGATTCATCCGAACACATTGCTATTCCTCAAGGATTTGAAGGCCAATAATCAGCGCGAGTGGCTGAAGAGTGAGTACAAGCTATGATTTACGTGGTATTGCAAATTATATTTTTTCCTCGTTGCTCACTGGGAGTAGTGCATGATGCGGATTTTCGGACCTCGCAACGCGACTGGGACACGTTCGTCGAGAGTCTCACGGAGAAAATCATGGAGAATGATAGCACAATCCCAGAATTGCCTGCCAAAGATCTGGTATTTGCGCCAACATTTTGCCATAATCTGCATTTATGGGACTAATAAAACCCCCTGTGGTCACTTTGTAGGTCTTCCGTATATATCGAGATGTCCGATTTAGCAAGGATCCCACTCCATACAAGGTACGTCCCACCAAGACTTAGTATCTTTTTGCCTCTACCTCTGTTACATTGTTTGCTTGGGGGTTGGAATATCGCTAACGCACTACGAAGCCTCATTTCTCGGCTGCATGGTACGCTGTCTACCAATTGACCGCAGTTGACTGCAGTGATATTAATCATGGTTGCGTCGGCGAACGAGCAGCAGAGCTGATATAGCAGTAGGTCTCGCACTGGACGCAAGGGTCCTTACGCCGCATATTACGTGCATATAGAACCTGGCAGAAGTTTTGTTGGTAAGTTGCACCAAACGTTTGTTTCCTCGCGTGGTGTCCCTTGTTTGGGCGGAATTATTCGCCTGTAACAAGCATCTTAGCCACGAAAATTTGCTTTATTTCCCCCACAAAATATAGCCCCGGTTGTATTATTTAATCGGTGGTGCATACGTTCGAAAATTGGCTAGGCGGGACTTTGTTGCACTACAAACCGAGCGAAAAAAAAAAGAGATCGAAAGTTTGACGTCCACTGACCATCACCTGAATCAGGTTCTGGCCTCTGGCACCCAGAAGCTGCCAAACTTGCCCTGATTCGCCAAGATATTGACCAGAATTCACGGCGAATCAAGAACGTGTTAAATGCAGCGGATGTTCGAAAGGAGCTTTTCAATGGTGTTCCGAAATCTGAAAAGGAGGCCGTCTTAGCATTCGTCAACCAGAACCAGGAGAGTGCGCTGAAAACTAAACCAAAAGTAAGATAAAAATAATCTTTCTTCTAAGTAAACTCACCGTGAAACACATTTGGGACGTTTCCCGTCCCACTCCCTCGTCTTACCCTCATCACTTCGTCACATCCAAGGCTCCGAGCAACTCAATCCATAGCATGAGGTCATATTGCGCTCTGTCTAGAATATTTCTTTGCCGATCTCTTCGTCGAAGATGTATGACAATTGTACAGTCGACTTTGAAATCCTCTGCAAATTCCCCATCGAGCACCTCTCATGGATCCCTGGGGCCAGTGCTCCATCGCCAACCCTTGAACCAGTGGTACCTTCATTCTTGACTCGTTCACGAAACGGGGATATGTAAATCGTGCGCTATCTTTGACTGAACCGTTAGGCGATGGTTACAGGAAGGGGTTACTCCGTGCTCGGTCAATCTCAATTCCTTCGCACTTGGACATCGGGATGAATTTTCATGTTTCATCTGAGAAAGGGGTGGAACCTTGATGCCACTGATGACACCATCACCATGTTGAAGCGCATCTGGTGGTAAAGTTGGGAAGGTTTGATGGAAAGTCCCGCGCGTTCCGACCCTCGCCGGCTCCTCTCGCTAGGTGGAAGCGGATTTGCCACCTTTGCGGTCGTGCCGAGCTGGCTGCCCCTGATTCCTTGGGCCAGTCTTGATTATATCAGAGTTCACGCTATTGCTTCCTTTGTCCTAACCATCCATCTCGTTCCAAAGTTTCGGCCTGGTTAGATTCGAAGCTAACACTTTCCCTTGTTTGAATCAGGGCTACGATGCCGATAACAAAAATATCGATCTTCTGCGGCTCCGCAGTTTTACCATTAGCAAAAGATTTGAAGACAAAGACCTGCTAGGCCCGAAAGCCCTCGATCGTGTTGCACGTACTGTTGGAATCATGGTACCTTTCGTAAGTCATTTCCACCACTCCAGTTTTCTCCCCCTCCCCCTTCTCCCCTCAACCTTGTTTAGCCTGGAGCGGTCTTTTCTGTTGTGACTCCCGCTTGGCCCCACGGCACCAATCCACGGCTTCTGTGTGTTTCTGTGGATTGCCCATCCTCGACCAGAACAGCTGCCGACTCCACGACACCCTAGCCAAAGGATGGGCCATTAGAAACAGTTTGTGCTCCACCCTCCTGGCGGTGAACGCGGGTTCTCCCAAATTCGCAATACGATCGCAAATAACCATAGCCTATTTGAGTACTCCAGCGGAAATCTGCCGAGCATCAGGCACTCCTGCATCCGATTCCTGGGCCCAAGTTCCGTCAGCTCAGATAGTATCCGACTAGCTCGGTTGTCGCCCACCAGCGATGAGGCCAGTAAATCCGAGCGTACCAAAAAGCATGACATTCTAGCTTGCTCCATCACCGTATTACTGATTGGCTTTCAACTACTCGATTGATGAGGTTTTGGGCTAACCTGCATACTTACCGATAGGTCACATACTTAAACAGTGTTGTGATGCCCGACCCCCCATTAGAAGAGGATCCTAGTGATGATGATATCGATGGAGATTCCGGCCACGACGATGACGGTGGATCGGGCGAAGTTGTTAGCGAACCAGAGTAGCAACGCTCATGGACGTAACCCCCTGAACGAGCTGGGCACTTTTTTCCCCCCCTACCACCTATCTAGCGCTGGATTTTGCAGCAATATGGGTCTTTTGGAGAGTGATGCAGTTGTTTTATCCGTTTGTGTCAGTGGAGGAATGTCATCCTCCCAATCATCTAGGCAGCTGGACTGTTAGATTTATTTTGGATTGGTGTTTGATCCCGTGCCGCTCTCTAATGCCGTGTCTTCGTCCAAAAACCTTGTGAATTGATTGTTTGGTACCCTATTGCCATTGGATCCTAACCCGCTCAAATCCTCGACAGACGCATAAAACCAAGTCGTAGAGCAAATCCCTGCAGCTCCAGACACTTGCGGGTTACGAGTTTCAAAATTTCAACCACATGTATCATTGTGACTCCAGTCAATGCAGAAGCCCCCCATCCCATCGCAGCCTGTCATTATTGACACGGATAGCCCCCATAAGCATTGCAGGCTCGGGCCGTCTCCTCGCACGCACACCGTCAATTGCAATCTGACTTTCGGGTGGGTCACTCAGAAGGAGAACGGCGAAAGGCGCTTGCGAATTGCTCCGGCAAACTCTCTTTTTTGAAAAAAAGAAATGAAAAAGAAAACGGAAAAGGAAAAGAATGGAAAAGAGGCTTGACAACTCGTATATCTCCAGATCCCCAGGCTTGACTGGTCCGTATTACCTACCCTCCCTCCATCCGGGCGCAATTCTTGCTCCCACTCTTTGGTTCGGTGTCCTTGTCTTCTCTCGGCCCCTCTGTGAACGAACTAGGAGTCTAGGAGTATGCCTCCAACGAACAAAACCCCTGCCAACCTCCAGCCTCACCAGTAGTGTCTGGGACAGGTAAAACAAGAAAAGTGGCCCCCTTCCCCTCCCAGCTTCAGTGGGTGTGTATGAAAATTGAATGATGTTGCACCAGATCAGGCCCCCCAAAAAATATTTTAAATCCTTCTCTATCTTATTACTTCCAGCAACGTGTTGAATAGCCTAAGCCTGCTCATAGGTTGCGGAGAGCGCGATCACACCGTCTGCCCAAATCAGGAGGGGGACTAAGGGGTTGTGATTCCCACATGCGCAAGTGATATGTCAGTTTTAGAAATGTTTTGAGGAGAGAAAGTACGGAATAATCATTCAAGATGAATATATGCCAGATTCACTCTTCATAGAGGAGTTAATGGAACTACTGCATCCAGATGCATGTGTTTGGGAACATTTTCTCGCTATCCACATCTGCGAAGATAGTTCCAGTCAACACCGGTAAACTCAATACTTTGATCAATTGAAGAGCTAGTCGGTACGCATAGATTGGCGCGCTTCATGCTTAGCAGCTTTAAATATAGATAGATACATACATAACAAAATTTGCGAAAATACAAGGATACATACGTCTGATTGTTTTCAAATTTGCAGAAGGCCCCTTCTTCGAGGTGTTTCTGGCACAGTTCAGCAACCATTTTGAGTCCCATCAGCGAGAAGGAAAGACTTTGATAGCATGCCTATTGCAGGGGAATACATGTATATATTTTTATCAACTAAGTTATTAGGGATATTTCGAGCTTTGGCTACGCTCGGGTATGAAGGTATATAAATTTATACATATATTCAGTAACTAACCACTTTCATTTCATAAAGGGGGTGGGGAAAAAAAAGGACAAGGAAGACGAGACAACTCCCTACTAGACTGTGCAGATTTTTATCCAATGTGCCATCTCACTGCCCCCAAGTATCAAATGAAATGGCAGGCATACAACTCTGATCAATAAATATACCACATAGTCAAGCCACTCCGGGAGGCGGGAGGGAAGTCCGTACCTTGGCGCTACTTGTTTTTCCAACCTTAGAGAGCGACAATGGATGCGGTACGGGTACATACATTCATTAAATTCGCTACCAAAATGTCCATCCGTCCCTCTGTCCGCCCGCCTGCCCGCCCGTCCGGCTTCCGTTTCCGCTCCCGTTTCCGCTCCCGCCACCAAAAAAGCCTACATATATATTTGGTCAAAGGTTAAAAAAGGAACATGGATGAACACCAAAAGACTTACTGTCATTCTATGACGGCATGGCGGGCGGGTGTGTATATGCAAATAATCCAGTTCCCCTTGCTAAACTCGCTGCTGAAGTACCTTCGCTAATTCTTTTTATTAAAAAATGCATGAGTGGTTAGGTGGATGGTGTATGGGTGGATATGAAAAGGGGTGTAAAGGGGTTGCCCACATACACAGACATATCATATATATTCCTCCGTTCGTATTCCGCACACCAGTCCTATGCTGTGGAATGTTAATGAGGGGACTGACCGGTATGTATATAAGATTAGTAGTTTGAAGGCTGGATTGTTGGGGCTCGCGAGGGCAACAACCATGCCCTCCTCCCAATGTCAAGAAATGATGTCTTTGCGTGTTCCCGCAGGGAGACCTGATGGTATTCCACAAGATATCATTGTATCGCCGGTGGAAGGTGTAATCTGCACGGACATGTGCAAAGGGGTTAACGCGGATGCGCCAACGCGTTCCAAAGCATCAGGTGGAACTTTGAAGACGAGGACGATGAATGCTCCTCGGAGCTAAAGAATGCCATCTTGGAGCAGTTATGCTGTGCTGTGCTGTGCTGTGCTGCGCTGTCAGCCACACACCCTGCAGGTTTCTGAAATTTGTAGAATACGGTGAGGACAGTTTCGACATATAGTTTTCGTCACCCCTTTCGAAGACCGTATGGCGTATATGGTTAAAGGAGTTGGCTGATAGAATGCCCGTGCGTGTCATGCAGGCTACTGCGAACATACAGTACATGTAGCTAACTTTTGGGCTCGCGTCAAGTCCATAGTCCTTATGCATGCCCGCCCAGCGCAGGTGAATGAGAAAAAGGGGCGGAACATCTCTATTCACAACTGGGCGCGAAAGGGCAGATGAGATTGATTAGATTTGGCAAAGGTGAAGCCCAGAGGAAAATGGCTCTCAAAAAAGTCTACCGCTCGACAACTAGACAGCGATCAATGAATGGTTCGGCTCATTGATATCTGGTGCCAAGTTCAACGAGCGCTGAGTGAGATGACAGCGCAGATTCTCCACACGATCGCGGTGCGGCCCCCTATTTGCTTTTTGCTTTTTGCTTTTTGTGTTGCTCGTTAGTTCCATCAATAATGTAAGATTAATAGGCTGAGGAAGGAATGAATCAGGTAGGCTCTTTTTTTTTAATCTCTCCGTCGCCCCGTTTTGCCGCTTCGTTAATTTACCTTGAACCCGATCCGAGAAGAAAAAATATGGACTATGCGTTTGGGCAGGAAATACCAAGATGCGCTTCGAATAGTGCCTTGGGCCTGAAATTGGCTCATAGACATCTCCTCCCTCCGCCCGTACAGAACTCAGAAAACAAATTTTTGTGACGTTGTACAGCTCACACATGCATGAACCCCGTCGCAAATATTCGTGCTGCACTTCGTGTTCCACGCCGTTTGAAGGAGATCTGCCATGGAGAATCGGACCATAATTTCCCCCCTCCAACCTGGACACAAAGCAGCAGTCGTGATTAAGATGTCCCTACTACACATTGCGTCATTCGGAATGAAATAAATACGGGGTACATGAAAAGCTCCATGTTGCAAGTGCGTGGAGGGCTGTCGCTGTCAGTCTCATTCCCTGAAAAAAGCGCCCTGCAGGGAAGCGGATGTAGCAATTGACATCAATGACATGGCTCCGGCTATCGAATTGGCTCCACAACCCCGAACTATCGGTTTTCTCGTCTTGACGGTTGATTTGTCAAAGTCGCGAGCTTGTTCCCCAGTGTACCAGGTAGGGGAAAAACGAGAAAAAAGAAATATAGATCGACGTCCATATGTCCACCAAGAGCTTCGCAAAGTTTCACGTAGCTGTGCAACTGGGACGTAGTATTTTCTTTTCCTTTTCCTCGAAGTCTCGAGCGAGACTCACAGATACAACAAGGAAGGGATAAGTTCTTTTTGGAGGAACACCACAACGCCGTCACGCCTGGAATCTGATCATTTCAAGGACATTGAGAGATCCAGATTGGCCAATGCCCTTGTCTCGGTGGCATCGCGATGGTGAGCTCGGATTGGCTAACTCCCCAAAACACATGACCAAAATCATATGCGGGCCTAGGCGGGAGACAGGGATGAGGTGGGATTTAAGTTTGTGTGGAACCATAGTTGGGTAGCGAGGGCTGAGGTGGAAAAAAAGAAAAACCGAAAGCGAGGGAGAAAAAATCAAGCAAAGAGCGAGTAAAACCGACCAGCCGGAATCCAAAGCCCAGTCATGTTTCGCGTTCCCTGCGATCCTCAGCCTTCAGGCAGCCTAGTCCAACGGACCAACTGGCACCAAGCCGCTTAGGTTGGTTTTTTTGGAGAACTCTGTTCCTCGCTGGCGTCAAGTGGGGATGTGGCCATATCTCCATTCTGGGTGAAAGATGGCGGAATGGAGTGGATTACGCAACGGAGGCGGTGACAAACTTGCATTAGCGGCGACGTTTACCCATTTCCTGGCCTGTTCGCTGGGACGGACGGGGTTCAGCCTAGCAGCGCCAGAGGCACAACCGGATTGGCCTCTTGCCCGTGATGGATGGGACCAGCAAACAGGGGGGGAGGCCATTGCCAGGACTCGAGGAAGAAAAAGAGGGTCGGTCAGCTGGGGGAGAACAACGCTTGCAAGGAAACGGGTCGTCATATGCGCCATGTGACTGGTCTGATGGGCCTTGTTCAGTCACTCCAGACTCCATCGCTGCTAAAATAGCCCATGGTGCCCAGGCGGTAAGGGAAGGGGGTCCCATGTAGTGTGTGGGCTGGGCGAGCGAGATGGGTGGGGGGCGGCGGCGGCGGCGGCGGCGGATGAAGGCGAAGAGCACACGCTGGAGCCGGCTGGTGATGGCGCGGTGGTGCCAGGGCGGTGGGGAGGGACGGCAGCAGGCAGCGTCCGTTCAATTGGCCGCGGCCAGCGCTGGGCGCGGATTGCAGGGATGCCCGATTGACCCGAGCAAAACGTGGGCGGACAGGGGTGTGATACGCCGGTACAGCATAGTTCTGTTCGGTATCGTTTGTGTATTGCAGGGATGGTGCTGTATTGTATTACCAAAACAGTGCTGTGTTCTGATACCGTACGGGATCTCAGCTCGGCAAACCTGCCAAGCGACAGTGCAGGAAGGCTCGTAGCAAGTATGTATGCGCGAAAGGCGGAAGGGACCAGAACACTCCCGCAGAGTTGCCGCATGTCGGCATTGTAAGAGGACATATGCAATGGCTGATTCCGGCACTCCTGTTGTTTCCGTCCGCAGAATCGTAGGATAGATACATCGGTCGGGCAGTATCAGGATCAGGACTGTGCTCGCTCGTATGCCTGAACCTGCAAGACTGCATCATATCTGCAGCGAGGGGAACCTGATGGAGGGGTATCATCGCAGCCTCACCACGTCTCTCATCTCAGGCAAACATACTCTCCCAGCATCAGCTGAATCTTCCCCCTCCCCCACCACCACCTGCAGTGGCTATCTTTGGCAAGGAGAGGCTCCAGTGGAGCGAAAAGGAGAGGAAGCAGGCGAAAAAACTGTCAAGACCGCATCGTTGCATGGATTCAGAGCATGAAAGAGCACATGATCGCAACGCGATGCAACGCCCCGCGCCTGCATGTTTTGGCTGCATAAACTGATTCCGTCCATCGCCTCACAATCTGGTGTGGTTATCCATGACCAAGAAGGGCAAAAAAAGTACTCTCTTGCATTCCGTTCCGCCCGTCCGTCGCCCGAAATGAGGGTCAATGATCCCCCATTCTTCACCCTTCTGGCTTCCCGTCCAGCGAAGGAACGGGGGAAAGGGTATATCAGGGGGATATGGAAGAACAAGAAAGTAGAAGAAAAAGAGCAAACCAAGCCCCCCCGTCCCACCCAATTGGCTGCCGAACAGGTGATCGCCAATAATAATGTTGTGCCAAGTTGCCATCCGGGGCGGCCCGTCACCGATCGCGCGCCGGGAGGTCAAGGTGGGGGACGGGTTGGGCAGCCAAATAGAGGCCGGGGCAGTGAGAAGCAGACTAGCGGGATGTGCCTTCCAGCTGGCTTGACAGACCGTTTGGAGCAACGTTCTCAGCTGATTGGCAGTTGGTCGGAAAGAAAACAAAAAATTAAGAGCTGCGGCTGGGCGGGAAGGGAACGGACGGGACTGGGGCCAACGTGTTCGACGTATGCAAGGAAACTCATGCAGATGCAGGCGGGGGTTTAATCATGATTGGTGTGGCCAGGAGAGATGAACCGGGATAAAAAAACCTTTTTAGTTTGTTTTGTTTTTCTGAAAAAATATTAAAAATACCAATCCAATATAAAATTCAATGCAACTCTGGCGAGTGTGATTTGCTGGTATTGTTGGAGTGTCGTGGTGATTGCCGTATCCGGAAACGATGAGGCTACCGAGGTCCTGCTGGGTGCGGCTCAACAACTCTAAAAATATCTCCGGATACACTCTTTCAACATCAACTTTCATTAAGCTATTATTGTCCACATCTTGAATTGCGGATATCTCGCTGGGTAACTCTCACCATTGCTGAGAACGGTATTAGTATACACTCTGTAGCACCCATGCTTATCTTTACTAGCAGAAATAGACATTCTCATCGACAACCAACAGCAGTCAATGGCAACTGCAGCCTGGAAAAACAGCAGTGTTGCATCCAAGCCTGAACCTGCAGAGGGGATTCTGATGATGACGGCAATTCCTGACGCACTGCCGCATCACAAGACCTCTGACATGTGTGCGTGATTATGCAGTTCGGCAGCTATCCCAGCAAGCGCCAGCAGCCAATCGACGGTGATGCATCTCGCTGTGGCCCCTCGTCTCCACCGCTGTTTAAAATCTGCAGTGTCCGGCATTTCAGGCGACGGGACGGGCGCATTTGAAGGTCTGCCTCCCTCCACCGCTATTTCATGTTTTTACACCGCAATTTTCTCCTGTTTTTTTGTTATTTTTAACTTCCACCAGCGATTTCAGCTGGCTAGTAGATTTTGGGTTTATGCAGGCCCTTTCGTCTGACGTTCTTACTTACACGTAGTCTGCAACTACTGCCAGGAGAAGATGGTGATGTGACACCCGATGCATATTCCCTCCCGCGGGCGGCAAGGTGCAGTGTCAGATGAAAAGAAAAAAAAAAGTCCCGAAAGGATTTTGCCCGGAGATATGCTGATTTCGACGCATCTCCAACCTCGAACAAGGGTCCTTCCTGCATTGCATAAAAACTGGATGATATCATCCCATGCAGCAGACATACAGGCATGCGACAAGGTTGTATTCTCTTCACCTCCAAGACCCTGCTAATCCCAGACATCATCACACCACTATTTTTTTTTCTCCGTATTTTCTGACACGTCGAGCTGAAGCAGCAATTTCCTCAGAAGTAATTATTCTTATCGAAAACCAGGCAGTTAATTAGTTCATGGAACCATTTATTTATCCAGGGGCAAGACAGCGAACTAAGTTTAACGAAGCTAACAAATTTTCTTCGGGGGGGAAGCGGGAATTCCGATTTTAGCGCTGTGTCAATCCCTCTTTTCAACTTATTCCCGTCGTACGGATGACGGAGTACACATTCAAGAGTGGCAGCAGAAGCCCCACGCCCGAATTGATGCTCCATTCGGGGAAAGCCGTCCCTCCCCACTCCCCGATGAGTCCCCACGGGTTGGTCGCATCTGGCTGCTGGGGGCGAGGATTTTCTGACCCGGCCGGAAGAGAGAGGCAATTCGCCTCAGTTGCCGCCATTTCAATATGTCTTCCGGGAAAATTACAGGCGCTGCTGCCCTTGCTTTTTTTTTTTTTTTTTCCCTTTTTAGCATCGGCGACCTGCTGATTAATTTAGCAGCTTGGTATGCACGCAATAATCCGAATTAAGGGTCCCACTTGGTGAAGTTTTGAGGGTTGGACATAAACTTTACATGAGGTGTTTCTCGTCACTTCTTTTTTGAAAGCCGTGGTAGCCGCCATTTTTGTCATGTCGGCGAACTTGGCATTCTCTAAATGCAAAATACCCCAAAAAATCTTTCCTGATGAACGTACGCTGTAGTTCGGTTTCTCTGCCACGTCGCACATGAGAGAACAACCACTGCCTACTCCGTACAATGAATGCATATTACTGAGGAACTCAATACTGATCTATAATGAGACTGCCACAAGTTAGGATGTACTGTACTGTACTGTACAATTGATACAGTTTTGAGATCTTTCTCGAATAGTTACCATCATTCATGATAGCTGGCTTTCCTTCTCCCCCCTTGCTCGTAACCTATGGTTATTGCCTGTCAATAATCAAGCCGAACCCGTCTACCCTGCCTTGCAAGAACCGCCATCACGCAGTTTCCCACAACGTAAACTGCTTGTGCTCAATCCACACTCCCGGTCCGGGTTTGACGGAACGCCAAAAAGTGGTCTACATTTCCCATCTCCTGGTAGCCATGGTTGCCAAACAATGCGGAGAGCGAGAAAGAATTTGCTCAACATGAACCTGGGATCTCTGTATGGAAGTACTGTACGTGTACGTGTATGTACATACATACATGTACATACATATATCAAGAGATTACAAGGCAAAAAATCCAGCTTCAAACAGATACTTTGTGTGAGCACGCCGGTGACATCAGCATCTATCATTCATTATGGTGGCACCAGCGCTGCGGGAGAGTGCTCAACGTCCCGGCTCAGTCTTCCAAGGTACGGGTAGCGAGCGTGAGAGTTTAGAAAAGCCGTTGCCTTCCATAAGAACTTCATACGTAGCAAGCAGTCCGTGCTACGTAGGTAGGATGAACGTTGTGTTAGAGCGAGTCGGCCGCTTTGTACTGCCCCATAAAAATTGTATGTAGAGATACCTATCTGTAGCTATATCTGTTTGTGATGTTTGTTTCAAGAGCATCTAGATCGGTTACTCTCTTTGCTCTATCCATGGATAATTCAGCAAGGGGCAAAGTTTGCGGTGACGTATGGTTGGTACCGCAATTACCACGATTGGAAAGTGATCCGAGCGGATAGTTAGAGAAGAAGCCAGGTTTCGGGAATTGTCATTGATTTGACCGTTCACCTGGCACTTCAATTTGAGCGCAAGAAAGATATATCCATGGATGAATCATCTGGCTGGAGGAGATTTGCCTACCGGACCAGAAGCGTCATGCTGTCATCACAGCTCCGGATTGTTAGGGAGGAACAGACTGCCATAGCAAGCCCGGGGAATGCTCAGGGCCAGAGCAAGCAAGCAAGCAAGCAAACTGACTCCAGATGTGGTGAGAGCTTTTTACAATGTGTATCCCCTTTGTCTGAATGTGAATGACACAATTAAAAGAATTTTGAGCATGTATGTTTGTATAGTACATTAGTGTATTTAATACACAAAAGCTACTGGCGACAGTATGAGAGATCTCCTGTACTGGCATGTTTTAGTGTAATTTATATGATTTATTAAGTTGGATAGGATGGGGGGTTACAGTTGAACATGATTCTAAAAAAACTGAATGTGATTTTAAAAAGTGAGCTCTTTTATAAAATCATGTTCTGTTTTTTTCATCCATCTAAAATAGAGTGTACAGTTGAATGTGGTTTATAAAAAAACTGAGCATGGTTTTAAAAACGAGCTCACTTTTTTAAAACCACATTTGACTTTTAGCGTCCATCTAAAATACACGCTCTTGACATAGATCACACATATTACTAATCGTCATTCTCACACTCTCAACATCTGAATTAGAGATTGATTAGATGTTAGAGATTAGAGACTGAGAAATATGAAAAATCACTACCATCAAGAGTAAAGAGACTGTGAATGGGAGATGTGTGAGCTAGTTTTAATGAAGTTGCCGACGTTTAAGTATAAAACCACGCCGAAGGTTTTTCCGGCCGAGATTTAAAACCATGTTCACATTCAACTGTACGCTCATAGAATGAAACCTTGAAACTTTTGTCAGCGCTCTCTTATCAAGCAAAGTAGAATTTTATTTGTATGAGATATTCTTGATTAAGCTTCTGAAGTACTGGTTGGAGTTGTTATTACACTTATCAGGAGCGGAGGCGACAATGAGCATTGTGTCTTAACGCCTTGATATGGCCAATCGACAAGCTGAATTAGCGGCTTCTAGCCAATAAGCAGTCATAAATTTGGGTTGGCAGAATGGAATTACCTAGGTAAACTGCATCTGGGCAGCAATTGTGTCGTTCTTCAGAGAAGAGCTGGGAACAGGTGGGCAATGCTCTATTTGACCTAGCGGCCATGACCCCGGAGCCTGGCAGCACAGTCCAGCCGGATATTCTTGAATGGAGATATCACGGCATTTGCAACCACCGAATCATGCCGAAAGGAACCAAATTAACATGTTCCCAGCAAACAGGATAGTTGGCGTGGGGCCGGCGCGTGGCGTTTGGGTAAGTTAATTGCTGAGTTACCTGAAGAGGTGTATCCAGAGAAAAGAATAACGACTGATTACTGTACATAGTTAGTTACAGACCCAGGTCCAGGTTCACCCCGACGCTGGTGACCGCGGGGGGACCCCAGGGGCCATTAGACGCTTGAAAGAACCAACTAACTTAACTCACTGCATGAGCGGGCCGCATCCATGGCTTATCTTTTGTCTGACCCGTTCAGCTGGATTGTTTGGTTCGCGTGTCTGACCCGGCTGGGTTCAGGAACCACAGGTATGATAGCGACAAGAATAGCAGCCCGGCTCTTCGAGTTGAGTTTCTGTCGCAGATATGGATAGATCGCCCTGGCACTTTATTCCGTGCTCTTGCGGAACTTTTTCCGCATTGAAACCAACCTACTCTATACTCATGTGGGGGGGGTTTATATGACTACTTCTTCGTGACATACATCTGCCAGTTTTGCGGGTCAAAAGAAAAGCTCTTAATAATGATATGCTGAATTACGCGGATACATGCATGCATAAGCATGATGAGGCTGAAGAGATAGGGATGGATATCTGACAGCCCATTTGCGTGTCCTTGCTCATCAAGAAGATTCAATGCATGGACGTTCATGCAGCGCTCAGCCCTACCCGCCACCCGTTATACGCAAAACGGGCCATATGAAAACGGTAATTTATCTTCGTTTCCACAGTTGCGGGAGACTCCATTACGCTGCGTACAGTATTAATAGTTACTCTGTACATACATACATTTCATCGCTCCAGCTGAGAGCAACAGGGGCAGCGGGAGGTCAGAAGTTCGCCAAGCTCGAAAAAATACAATGAAAACAGAGGTTTTCGATCTCGTTGAATATTTTATTACAATATACGGCTAGTATTTTTTCCCTTTATTTGCTTATTTTTCTTCGAATAAAATCAATGCCCAGCTCTTACTAATATGCAGTTCACTATCACAGCAGGGCCAGTCACTCATCATCCATACTAAAACAGACATAAGAACCGGGGTTTAAAAAAGCAGGATCCCAGGCAGATTACAAGGGCAATTCCCACGTTAGGATTGGGTGAAGAATGCCAGCAGCGGTCAAAAAAGCGGTCGCAAGGCGGTCGCAAGGCGGTCAGCTTTGCACCAACCTATCAAACCCCAGAGCCCGTGGAAACGAAATATCCCCGCTGGGCGATTATTGCATGCATCCACGCGGACACTACTGCACGTTACCTTTGTTTTTTCCCCCCCCTCAACCCCTTCTAAGATCGGCCCCGGTTACCAACTCGTCCGGACTGAGCGGTAGTTATATTTGCCCGTTTACAGGAACCTTCCCACGCCCTCTTAACCTGGGAAAACATGAAACATGGGGAGGCGAATGGGTGGGTAGTGCCGCGAAATCAGACCACATACCCCATACGCAATTGCCAGTTCCTGCGTACTGCGTTGCGTATACTGCCCCCTGCGTACGGCGTGCACGTTGTAGTATGAACTTATTTAAAACTCCCTCCGAAAGGATATCGCATGCATGCATGGCAGCATGGGCAGGGGCTGGCTGGCTGACCTGACTGGCTATCCGCTCCAAGCCCCCCTGGCTGTGGGTTGTGGCTCTTCCCGGTTTTTTCGCTCCTTGCGCGGGATGTATCATCATATCATGTGGGTGGCGGGGCGGATTTGCATGGTGATTCGCCTGGGGGAGAAAGTTGAGAGGACATCGGATCCGGCCGGTTGCTGAGATACTGTTGATTGATTGATTGATTGATTGATTGATTAATTGATTAATTATTGATACGGAATTGATTGGGTTTGGGAGGCTTTTTACCTGGTAACAGTCTAACAGGTAAGAAGGCGGTGGGCCCGATAAAAGAAACAGGGAAAGGTAGGGCTGTGTTTTTTTTGCTGCTACACCCACAAAACTCGACCCAGGTAGCTGGAGCTGATTGATTAATGCGATAATCAAGAATGGCAATTGCTCTTGCGGGCTTGTCTGGTTCTTGATATTTTCCTTAAGCTTATTTCTTATCTAACCCACCGGTATGGTATCTGATCTCAGATGAACCCCCCCCCCCCCTCCACTCTTTCATACCCTTCCACACCGTACCATCCGCCCCCCTCCCTCGAAATTTACCAATTGTAAATAACAAAAATAGATCGGAACAAACCTCGCAATTCTACGGATACGCCTCTCTCCCATCAAGTCACTGGCGCGGAACTTTTCTTTTTCACCTTGTTGACATTGAATTGATTTCCTTTCCTGGATTCCGCCCCTCAACTAGTTACCAGTTTAGTGCTGGTGGTGAACTGAGCTCTTTTGCCCCAGTAGCTGACACCCGCCCGTGGACAGCTGGGGAATGGCCTGGATGGGGATGGAAATGAGTGGAATAAGGGGTGTATCCGTCGCGGACCGACCAGCTGCATGTCGGCTGCCGCAGCGCGCCGTACCGTACTCCGTAGCTGAACTACGATTATTGTTGCAGCCGGCGATGATACAAATAATGAGAGGCGAAAAACTTGAGTGGGGAGTGGGGGGGGAGTTTGAACAGGAGGAGAGATGTTTCTTCTGGTGTTATTTTGTATGAATGCCTGAATTTTTAAAAGAGGGATAACAAGTCTGGATAAGGTGTTCCTGATCATGAGGTCTGTCCTCTGTCTATAATGCATACGTGCATTATGGTATGTATTATTTCGATTTTGACCTTTTCTTTTCTTTTTCTTTCCATATTTTTTTCTTTTCAACCCAAATTTCCCCACCCTCTCATTCGCCTGGGTTTTTTTTTTGTCCCTCATGTGGCGTTCAGGTTGCACCGGTTGATTGGGTCATCTGCGCATCCGATCTGCCCACCACCAACCACCGCCCGATCCATGATTGCCACGGGCCACACCAAAAAAAGAAGGGAAAAAAGGAAGAGAGAGAGAGAGAGAGAGAGAGAGAGAGAGAGAGCAAAGCCAAGGCCTTCAACCTGTTTCCAAGCTCGCTCGCTTATTAGCTACTCTCGTTGGTAGGTGAAGAGGTTGGAAAACATGCGGTCGTGACAGGGCAAATGGCC
>PDNC01000080.1:0-128460 GCA_002572885.1 Blastomyces parvus
CGAGGGATCTCAGATCGCTTTGTTGCTCATACGGGCCAGAGAGTGGATGTGGATAAACATATGTACGTTTTCCCCGATATCTCTCATATATTTCATCGACTTCATATATTTCATCGACTTCATATATATATATATATATATATATATATATATACGTTACATATATGTGAAGGATACCATTCTCTTTTTGGGTGAACAGGGTGAACGACTAACGTGATAAGGATGGCGTACATAGAGTCAGAGATGGCTAAACGTCATCAACAACTCAAAAACAATAATGCTACAGATAATAATGACCAACAAGCGTCGGATGCCACTGTACGGGGCCTTAACTCGGACCTCGTGCTTCCCCAGCGCCAGCCAGCATCACTAGGCAAGCTACATGAAATCGACTTGGGACCGGACGCAAAGCTCCGTAACATCGAGCGAACTGAAGCAGCTACTAGACGGCTCGCAGGTGATGAGATGCCGGATGAGAACGAGGATAAGGACGCCACTTCGAAGCAAGCAGGACCTGGCGCGAAGGATGGCAAAAACTGGCGTGGCCGGAAGAGACGCAATAGTGAGGATATTAGACGAGATAAACTTGTTGAAGAAGTTCTTCGGGAAAGTAAACGTGAGTTGTTTTTTCATCATCATCAATATCCATTACATGCCTACATCTGTATATTCTTCCCCCGGGCCTTTTTTTAAAAGAAAAAAGAACATAATTAACTAATATATATCGATAAATACTTCAGTCGACGTCTACGATGAACCCGAAGTTGTTGGCCAGCAAAATGACGACCAGGCTGCCGACGATCGCATCGCAGAGCAGTTCCGTCGTGACTTTTTGGACGCCATCCACTCCCGACGCCGCGGAGCTCGGACAAGGACTGCGAAGACCACCAAATCGGATGTTCCGCGTGGCCCCAAGCTTGGAGGTAGCCGGAGCGCCCGAGCGGCGATGCGGGAAAAAGCTGCCGCTGAAAAGTGATGATAATCACGATATATACTATTGTCGAGGGGTCGGGGGTAGGGGAATACTGAGATGGGACTCATGTATGGATATATGTCCATCCTTTAACGATTCTATTTTTCTTAGGCGATATTCTTGTATTATCTCTTTCTCGTTCCTCTTTTTGCGCAAGGGAAACATGGATTGCACGTTGTTGACTGGATAAAATACCTAAGTACCTATATATATATAATTTAACCACTCCGTATCATTATGACGATTCTTATATCTCGCCCTTCTGGTTCATTCAAGGGCCCAGACCTCGGAACATCTCAATTTTCAATTGGCCAAAGCAAGCACCGCATACCTATTCCATGCTGTCTTATACTCTTTTTAAGGAGAAAAGACAATAATGGCGTTAACTGTTGCGTACACTGGTGGGCCAGGGTTACTTCGAGGAGAAATTGCCACAGCAGCCGGTGGAGGTATCCGCGGGCAGATGCCTAGGACATCAAGATCAACCACCATGGTTACGGACAGGTTTTGGACATGTGTATTAATTGTGTACCCTGCATTGTGTAGGTGGATAATCACCCTTCTATGCTCGTGTATTATATTTGGCAATCCTATGTTGACGATGGGGTTAGTATTTACAGCGAGGAGAAAGCGGGTGGGGTTTTTCCTAATTTATTTTCGGGGCCTCATTGCATGGGGCGAGGACGGGACCCTTGAACCACGGTAATATCACAAAGGTGACTATAGAAAATGTCTGAGAAACGTAAACATTGCAAACTGATGCATGAATTTGTGTGAACCCAAGGTTATGCATCCCTAGTCTGGATGTCTCGTTTCCGTACAAACTGCTGTACCTGTCGATGGTTGAACAGCACCTGCACAAGGACCCTTCAGCAGATCGTTCAACTTCTCTATATATAGATACGGGTCATGGAGGGAGGCGGGTGGCCAGCTTTCCATGAGTTGATCCATCATGATTCGTACGCAGCGGACATAAGAGTGGAGGTGTTTCGCTGACCACCTCGGGCCCGTCGACAGACGTCGTGTACAAAATACTTTTGCATGCAGTCCAGCCAAACGTTGTGATCGTTTTGATCGTTTTGATCGTTCAAGCGCCGATTCCAGAACCTCAGACAGGGGCTGATCTGGGCAGCGGTGGACCCTGAGCGTGGCCCTGATTTGCCAGCGATGAAACACCGCGCTCCATCGCCTCAATAGCACGCCAATAGGGAATCACCCTAGAGAAATGTTTTTGCCGTTCGACGTTGCCTCCGATATCCTGCGGACGACCCTGCTCAGGTACGGATTTTCTTCTCAGGAACAATAGCCCAACTTGTTGGATACTGTTGGATCTGAGAAGGAGATATCTCACCTCATATACCCTCAGGTACAGTGCCTCATGGGGATCATGCATAGGTTGAACACAACAATGAAACCAGCTGTCTGAGGGCCAAAACAACGCCCATGGACACGTTGCTGCAGATTCCAAACCCAGCGAACCCCAGTCTCATCATGTCTCAAGGACAAACGGGGCCAGCACCAAGCTGTGGATCTCGTGGCTGAAACTAGGAAATAGGCTATCCAGCCGGGCGTTCTCATGCAACGCCTGCCACTGGTCCCGAGCCCGCCAAACTGGCTTCCGCCAGGGCTAGTGAGCTCTCGTGAGACAAAACTGTACCCGAGCCGAAAGAGAAAAAAAGAGACGGAGACAGCAGAACTGGGCTGGATCCCGTGGAGTGGGTTCTGCAACGGCTGGAAAATGGAGCTCACTTATCCAACCTGATACAAGCTATGCCGGTTCGCTTCTGGGGCAAAATCAAGGAGAGAAATCATAAAATAAGAATCGGGAAGCCAGGGCATCGCATTTTTCCCTTGCCCTGATTCTCTGTTTACAACATATCCGAATTTTATGCTGCCCCCGTATAGGACACCGACGAATAGAAGGCCGTTAGGTTAGGGCAAATAGGAGACCAGCTGGTTCTCGTTTCCATTTCTTCTCGTTGGCCCTCGATCTCTCTCTGGTTTCCCTCTTGCCATTCCTTTGTTTCTTAGTCCTTGCCGCACTCGTTTGGCCTTTTATACATTACATTACCTGCAATCTCTACCTCGAGATACACAAACTGATGTCGATCTGTCTCCGGGCTTCCTGTCCAAAGCTTCGCTCGGGACCCAGCATCAAGACCTGATCTTCTCTTCACTGGAGCTAGCGAATGATACCATTTTATTCTTCTTTGACCTTGACTCCCTGGACTTTAGATTAAGTTTTGTCCAGTACATTATAACTATCCATTTATTCCTTTTTGGGGTTTGCTCAATCTCTTTTTATGCATACAAATTGCCGGCTTATGTCACATCCTTTTGTCGGTTTGTTACTTTTTTAAAGGTGAGCCTTATATCATCTTGTCTACTCCATCAGACACTCCTGCCTGCATGGACTTGGAGCGTATATATATACATATATATTTTCGAGGTAGGTATCCGTACCATGTTTGTCTTGTCTAACCTTTCATCAGTGACAGTCGCCTGGGAGAAACTCGAACCGTCCTGTTCCCGACCGATTCAGAAAGGATGTCGACCCGACCTTGGTCAATAACAGCTCTTTTTTTGGCCTGGGGCCTGTTGTTAGATCACGTTAACGGAATAGACATCCTCAAAAACAATGGCTTCACCACTTGCCTTGATAGTTCCGATATCAAGGTCGAAAAATTGAGTCTGCAGTTCGACCGTTCTACCAATACAATGACCTTCGATGTTGCAGGGAGTAGCACAAAGACCCAAAATGTAACGGCAGAGTTGGTCGTTGAGGCCTATGGCCAAAAGATCACCAAAAGTTTCAATCCCTGTGATGCAGGAACGAAAGTTGATCAACTATGCCCTGGTACGTAACTAGACTGCTTATTGGCCTGTTCTCATCTTGCTCATTCTGTCTCCAGTTCCCGCGGGTCATTTTGCAGCCCACGGAAATCAGAAAATACCCTCCGAGTTCGTAGAGAAAATCCCATCCATTGCGTTCGCCATTCCCGACCTCCAGGCCCAAGCAACAATGTTGCTAAAATCGAATGACGGGGGCGGGACTCTTGCCTGCATCAGTTCGACGGTAGGCAATGGCAAAACACTAGAAACGCCTGCTGTATCATATGCTGCTGCTGGGATCGCAGGGGCAGCTCTAGCATTGTCGGGCGCAGCAGCGTTGATGTCAAGTGGAAATCCCGGTGCCGCTACATCGAGCCCGACCTTCGGTGAGGTCTTTGGGTGGTTTCATTCGATGGCAACCAACGGCATGCTTAGCGTCAATTACCCGCCGATATACCGCAGCTTCACCAATAATTTTGCGTTCAGCACCGGGCTTATTCCCTGGAAACAGATGCAGCTGTCGATTGACGATTTCAGAAACAAGACTGGGGGGAATTTGACGCATAACAACTTCCGTTTCCTTCAAAATGCCACGCTTATACATGATAACGGTTCTGGTGCTTCGAGCAATGTAAAACGTTCATTACGCCCCTTTTTCAGTTCCGCCAGTCTTGCGGTTCGTGAGATTTCAACGTCGGTCAACGAAACAGCCACTGGAGACGGGCCTGAAGAGGAGGGCGGAATAAATCATGTTGTGAAGGGAATTCAGGGATACGTCGAAATGCTCTCAGTTCCAGAATCTAACACCTTCATGACAGTGCTGTTGATATTTGCAATCATAGTCGCGGCCATTGCGGTTGGCATATTGCTGTTCAAAGTTATTCTCGAGGTCTGGGCAATGTTCTCAACTTTTCCACGAAAATTAACGAACTTCCGGAAGGATTACTGGGGCATACTGGCAAGGACAATCACCAGTTTGATTCTCGTATTATACGGCATCTTCACTCTCTATTGCGTTTTCCAATTCACGAAAGGCGATTCATGGGCCGCCAAAGTTCTTGCAGGCGTCACCCTCGCGATTTTCACGGCAGTTCTAGGATTTTTCACCTTCAAAATTTGGAGAGTGGCTCAAAAATATAAGAAGGTGGAAGGTACCGCGGCTGCACTGTATGAGGACCAAGAAACATGGCGGAAATATAGCCTTTTCTACGACAACTACAAAAAAGGATATTGGTGGATTTTCGTTCCTACCATCGTTTACATGCTCGCGAGAGGCTGCATCATTGCTGGAGGCGACGGGCATGGACTCGTTCAGACCGCCGGCCAACTCGTTGTCGAGGCAATCATGTTTATACTGCTTCTCTGGTCGAGACCCTACGAAGCAAAGTCTGGGCAATGGATCAACATATCGATTCAAGTCGTCCGGGTGCTGTCAGTTGTATGCATTCTAGTCTTTGTGCAGGAGCTGGGAATGTCAACGACAACGCAAACTGTTACTGGCATAGTTCTGATTGCAGTGCAATCGGCACTGACCGGCATCCTCGCCATTTTGATCGCTGTCAACGCCCTAATACTTTTGTTCAAGAAGAACCCGCATGCTGCGAAGAGGCGAAAAGACCCCGGTATGTTATTGTCACTGTAATGGAAATATCATTTGATGAAAGCTAGCCTTTGCTAACGAAAAAACAATTCTCAGAAACCATGGATCGTGACCTAGATGATCTCACGCCCCTGGATGCGCGCAACTCCCTTCTTGAAGGCTCAAACATACCTCCACGCTACTCGACTCGGAGAGGTTCGACGGGCTATTTCAACCACACCTCGCCCTACGATCCTTACCTGAACGCATCCAACAGCGAAAAATCCCGCCACATACCTACAAGCAGCACCGATCATTTACTCTCAGCCAATGCCGACAGCATAAACCATATCAATATGAGGGAGATGAGTCGAACTCCGTCAGCCGAGCGCCAACCTACGCTGCCGATGTTTGGACGGGCGTACTAGACCAGCACGTCTAAAACCTACATATAACCAAAATACACAGCTTCAGAAGCGGACGATACATGCAGCCACACATACTTACATCGGCTTCCTTCCTTTTTTTTTCATACTTTGTTTAATGTCTATACTTTACTGCATATTCACCGGCTATTACTTTCCTTCGTGTTTTCGGCCCTGGCCATACCCATTAGCGATTTTCTCATACAGTAACTCTCTCTCTCTCTCTCTCCAAATCATATAGAATATTTTAACACGACGTGCTACTACATACCCCATTCTCTCCTTAACTACCAAGAATTCCCATCTGATTTTTCATTGTGAAGTAATATTCTTTCTCTATTGATTTGTATTGATATATCTGTCACAACTAGTGTCAACGGGTGCGTTGACATTTTCACCTCGTCGTTTCTGAAGAAAATCTTCTTTTCTCTTTTCTAAATAAAGATATTAGATTCTTAACAGTCGTCTCTCCAACTTCTACCCATACGTCACCGTTTGATATATCTATCGTGTAGCCCCAGGGAAGAAAAAGCTTGTTGAGCTGTACTATCACCGTGTTTTACACATGCACCTAGCAATTTGATATATTTATCAATAAAAACACGAAATGCTTCTCGTTTCTACCTATCCGTAGTGAGCACGAGAGCATATCTACCCCGACAACATGCGAACTTTGGAAATGAATAGTTGTTTCACGTTGTTTTTCTTTGTGCCGTTTTTTGTTTAAATTGTTATATTACAATACACCTCAAGAAGGAGAATTAGGACATACTGGAATCAGTTCGGAGGAATAAGCAAGGGAATTTCAAAAGCCAAATGATGATTAGAAAAAATTGTTGGATAAGGAACAACACAGGATGAAAACGGGAACTACAAAATTTGTTATTTACGTAGAGCAGGGGGAAAGGGCTTGAAGCACAATTAAACACAAAACATGATGAGGAACAATGAACTCTGGGTTAACAACATATTTGAATGGGGAAAGCCCCCGGGGGGAGGGGGGGGGAACAAGAGGAAAGGTTTTGACGCCGTCCGTAAAATCAGAAGCAAGGAATGGCAAAGTAAACAAAAATGGGAAAACAAACTGAAGTCGTGTCGCGATTGTTGAGAGGACGGAAGAGCCGCATCTTCAAGATTTGTATTTATTCAGCCATGTATTCGTAGCGTGAGGACCACTGAGCGCACCCGTAAGATGATCACTAGGCAGAGAGGAGCACTCTTTTGGAGGGGGGAAGGGAAAGGGAAATCTCGTTAAGAGGCTTCAACGGCGTAATCGGCATGTTGATAGGCGAATCCGGTGTAATTATTTAAGCATCAAAATAAACCCGACTTGTTTGGAAAAAAGTCACCCATATCTATCGGCGTAGATCCCTTTGATTATTTAAACCAACCAGTCCAGTTCTCAGTATCCCATTCGTTTCAACTGCGGGCATAAGGATGGAATCCCCGATGGGCACCCCGGCCTCCGCCACGGTAGTTCGCCCCTGGCTTCCCCGCGTTTCGCGGGCCAGTAGGTGCATTCGCTGGCGGCGCGCTTTGTGGCTGTGGTGTTATGCTCTTGTTGCTACCAGGCGATGGCCGAGCACCACCATGCTGTGGAGGCATACCGTGAGTTGGTGACATTCCACGGCCCATACCTCCACCTCCTCGGCCCATGCCACCACTGCTCTGTGGACCAGTTGGGATATTTGGCTGCGGGACATCATCGTACATTCCTTCCCAGGAAGTAGGGCCACCTTGTTGGTATGGAGCAAATCCTCGCGATGACTCGATGGCTCTACGTGCTTGTTGCTGTTCGTACTTTTGCTGCTCGAAAGCAATTTGTTCCTGGGCATTGTACCCAGGGCCGCCTCTTGGGCCGGAAAAGCTGCCACCTGGGCCGCTTATGCCCATGTTGGGACCGCCGCCGCCGCCGCCGCCGCCCATTCCACCCGGTGGCGGTCCTCCTACACCCCCACCCACGCCTCCTCCTCCCATATTTCCTCCCATATTTCCACCCATACCAGGACCTGGACTGGGTCCAGAGGCCATGGCATTGTTCATCTGTCCTCCCATTGCACCGGCTCCAAATCCAGGCCCGCCCGGGCCCGGGCCCTGGCCCTGGTTTTGAATCTGTTGCATATGCTGCATCTGCTGCATCATGGCTGGATTCATCATGGCTTGCATCCCTTGGGCACCGGGGACTTGAGATCCAGGACTCATCGCCCCTTGAGGTGCCGCCCCGCCCATACCGCCCATACCGCCCATGGCGCTCATCTGTTGCAACATCGCCGGATTCATACCAGCCATTCCCATTGCGCCTCCAGCAGGTTGGCCCTGGGCAGCGGCAGCAGCCATTTGTTGCTGCATTAGCGCAAAATACTGTTGCATACGTTGCCAGTATTGTGCCATCATCTGGGGGCTCATGCCACTTGTCAAGCCTCCTTGACTCTGGGTGTTTTGCTGTTGCGAATTCTCCTGACCAGTAGAGCGATCACCGTCTCTACCATAACGATCCTGTTGATCTCTCATGCCGCGGCGTGAACCCCTGACGCGGTCGTCATCGTCTCGCATATTCCCGCGCGGTTGCGCCTTCTTGACCTCGATCGGTTTCCCGAGGATCTCCAACGGTCCAGCTAGGGTCGCTTCAACGGCTGCCTCGCTGTCAAAGGTTACGAACCCGAACCCTCGAGGCCGACCACTATCTTTATCGATCATGAGAGTGGCATCCACGACACGACCAAACTGCATAAAAAACTGTTTAAAATCTTGCTCGGTTGCCTCTTGACTAACTCCACCGACAAATATTTTGCTTGTCCTCTCTTGTTCATCTCTAGGAATGGCGCGTTTTGGGTCGATCTATTTTGTTTTGCATTGTGAGCTTATATGTTCTCATGTAGATATCAACAGCCAGCCGGCTTTCACAGTGTACAACACATCTGGTTGAAGTGGGAGCAGGCCAATAGCCAAGGGCAGTCCTTACAATTTTACCGTCCAGATAATGTTCTTTCACCATCACAGTGTTCACAGTCTTGGGATCTTTGAAAGTGAGGAAACCGAATCCCCGTGAGCGCCCGGTGGCGCCGTCACGCATTACAGTGCATTCTTGGACTTCTCCGAATTGGGAAAAGTAGTCTTTGAGTGATTCTAGATGGTGGAAAATCCGTAGTTAGATTGTTAAATATCCTGTTTCTTCCGGAATGGATTTTTTGGTACATACGATCAGTTGTCTCCCAGTTCAACCCTCCGATAAACATTTTGCTATATAGATAGATCTATTAGTCATAATGGCCCCAACAATAAACCAAGTTCGGCAGAGACGCATGCTATAATAAAACAATCAAAAAATAACTATGGCACGCAAAAATGAATATCTTAGTGCCGACGTGTACAACCATCGTGTTGCTGAAACTCAACATCAGAGCTGGGATATAGTGGCGAACATTGGAATTTCATGAACGCGGCTGCGACCGGTTAAGGGGGGCTGAAATTTCGAGCTTAGTTTTCATTATCAAGAGCTGATCCGACAAGTCTCCTTCGCCGGGAGTGTTGGTTGCAAGGGTTGAGCTAGCTGCGCATATTGGAATAATTTGAGAGGTTGAGTGAGGAATGATAGCTCCTTTACAAACGGATCTTGGTTGACGGGCAAATCTCTCAGGCACACGGCTCATCAGGAGCATCGTCGGATATGCATGTATGCAGAGCTGAAGCCAGATTTGGCCTGTAAAAGACGCAGTTGTAAAATTTTTTGGGACGAGTGTACTTTCTTTCTTTTGTTTTCTGCCCGAAGATCCTCTCTGCCTTTCTAAAACTCCGTAGCTAGGTAATGCTGTTCGATATCCCAGAATTCAAGACAGCTGAAGTGTCTACTTCCTGCTCTGTTCTATCAAGATATATCGACAAGAAGCTTTTAGTAGCAGCTGTACTATAGTCGCTTGAATAACTGGCTCGCTTGGCAAGAGCTTCGTCTAAGTCTCATCGACTCCAATTCCTTCTCACAACGTGGCGGGTGATAATTCGAGACCCTTGTTCTGACCCTTGTCTGGTTGCCGGGAAGACTATGTAGGATCCCTCCAAGATCTATCCACCCCGCTTTCCCATGCTTCCATGTATCCACCATTCCTGTCCGAGTAGATTAACCCAAGTAGCAGACCCCAATCCCACACGCTTGCACAAAGCCTCCATCAATACCCCGTGTGATGCCAAAGTTTCTCCTTGCACGGGGCAGCTTCAATTGTGGGCCAATCATATGTATAAAAATACGGGTGGATAGGGCCAGAGCATGCTTCTTGTAACGAAGGTCCGAAATGCCAGTCGATGGCACTGTAGAAATAAACCAGTAGGGCAGCGACGATCCAACCACAGCCCGGTACAAATACAACAGCCAAGACAAAATGATAATTATCGTTTCCCCAAGGTTTGCAACATTGGTAACAGTCCGATGTTTTCCGCACATGAAAACGAAGAAAAGAATAATACAAAATATTCATCAGAATACATCAGGTACCACTTACCCATCTTCTTTAATACCGGTTCCATGACTCCCATGGCTTCCTGGTTCTCCCTGGCTTGGAATATGATCACTTTCCTGCGTCATTTGCGTCGGTTCATTAGCACCATTTCGTTGGTCCCCATTCATCGAATGCTGCTGCTCCGACTGAGATTCTATATGATAGCTATGGTTATGGTCGCTAGTTGATTGCTGCAGAGGAGGTATAGTGGACGTGTTCGTTTCAGTTTGGGGTGGCGGCTGGGGTTCTGGAAAACTGGGCGTAGCAGCTGGGGGAGCCGGGCGCTGCGCGGTATCATCGGCATCGTAACTGTTTAAATGAGCTTTAGTACGACCGATTTATAACTCCACGGCAGTTGGGAAAGTTAGATGCTTTCCGTGAGGGTGGAAGAAGCTTACAGATCAGCAAAAAGATCTTCCTCGAGATCTTCCGGTTCAGTCATGTTGATGTTGTCGCGATGTTCGAAGAGTCAAATATATTGAATAAAATTGAATATTTCCTCGTGTATAAAGTACCCAAGCTTCGGCTACGGTCAGCTTGGAGATGATAGCAGGCGAGGTGGGCGCTGTGTTGATATTGAGAGAATTTGAACGGGTTTAAGAACAGGAGGAGGTGAGGTTGGAAAAGCCGCGGCTTGGCAGGCTAATCCTAATTCGGACGGATTGTCTAAACTGAGGGGCTCCTGCGTACGGTATTGTCACATCGTTTTGCAAAGAGTACCTAGGTACCTTCGAAGATTTGAGGCCACCCCAAACTATGAGGAGTGTGCCTCACCAAAAGTCATAATGCTGTGTAGATTGAAACATTTTCACAACTCAGCTTGGTACATGTACGTATAGTAATAGAATGCTTTAAATTTATGCCAAGCACTGCATATTATTATTACCGTGTGCTGTTGGGTTCCCGAGGTCCTTTTATCGTAATTTACTATGCCAATGGCGAGAGGGACAGTGACAATACGTTACTAGAGTTGGCACCGTATAAACTCCACCCAGCAGTGCTTCCGCCAGCTTCGCTCTGGTGACACCTTGACGACATCGATAGATCCCTATACCGTTAACACGTCCCCTCTCACACTGAGGATTACGAGGATTCTCTCCTCATTGCTCCGTAATTCTGCTTCTGCACTCCAAGGGCATTCAGATATGGCTAACAGGAAGGCACCGCAGCAGGTATGGCTCTCTACGAACATGGTGTCTTGGAACCCATGCTGATTCCAATTGATGCGCTCAGCAGGAGATGGTCCAGGTCGGTCCGTACTAAATGTCACCCTTTGGAAGGAGTCATAATCCCAACTGCAAAGATATCGTACCCTCCGAAATATTAATTTCTTACTGACGGTCCTGCTAACATTCTACCTCATTGCTTGCGTGCTTGCTAGACCAAACCGAGTGGGTGTTCCCATCCCCCAGATTTTACTGAGCCATCTGCTAACAAGTTTGAATCAAGACGGATAGCATCGCCTTTCTGGAAAACCAGATCATCGTCGCAGCAACATCAAAAACCCCATGGGGTAATTGCCCCAAATACAGTTATCGGAGCATCTTACTCTCATGCGGACATGGTGAGGTGAGTTCAGAGGCTTTCCCCGCAGCTAAGCTTACCGATATTGATAACTGACTTCGCTTCCCCCCCCCTAGGACCACATCGCCTTACACGCGACAGCACGTATCGCCAATGTTACCACGTACTAGTGGCAATAACCGGAGTAGTAGTTCTACCCACTTGACAGAACCAGGGGGAATCGCACCATCAAATCGCCAACCGTATGCGAGCTTAATGGCACAAGCCGGAGAAGATTGGAGCCATGACGATGATGGATACGAAGATGAGCTTTTCTATGACGATGATGAGGACGAGTTTGGGCTTCCCAGCGTTACGAGCATGCGAAAAAAAGGATCGTCTCGATATAAACTCCAGACAGAGGGGAATGATACGCGAGGGGGTTCGAGAAGCCGTATAAATGGCTCGTCGACGCTACATCCCAATCTACCCTCAGCCAGACTACGCGCGAATAGTTCTGATATTGCAGAAGAAAGGGGTGTCCTGAGTTACCCAACGGCAAAAAAGACGGATGGCAAGATTTTGCGTCCACAATACAAGGAAATATTGACTGGTAAGCTTTCAAACCCTTGTTGGTGATGGTAAACAGCAGCTAACAAATTCTGCGTTAAGATCCTGCAAATTCGCTCCACTTGATTAACCACTCTCCTCCTCCAACAAACGGGACCCCTAAAGAGCTTGAGGTTCACTCAAGCCGGATAAGCAGAATTAACAAATTCAAGCGCATTCTCCAAGCAAGTACTGTATCTCTTCCAGAGCTTCGAGACCTCGCCTGGTCTGGCATTCCCGAGGAGGTTCGAGCGATGACTTGGCAGCTTCTGTTAGGGTATTTGCCAACGAATAGTGAACGGCGCGTTGCCGCTCTCGAGAGAAAACGAAAAGAGTATCTTGATGGTGTTCGACAGGCTTTTGAGAGGGGAAACTCAACTGTTGATAAACCCAGCGGTGCGGTTTCTACATCTAATGGCGGGACTGGAAGAGGCTTGGATGAAGCTATATGGCATCAAATTAGTATCGATATTCCTCGTACAAACCCTCATATTCCATTATATGGCTACGAGGCAACGCAAAGATCACTTGAAAGGATCTTATACGTTTGGGCTATTCGACATCCGGCTAGTGGATATGTACAGGGGATCAACGACCTAGTCACACCATTCTGGCAGGTCTTTCTAGGGACGTATATTACAGATCTTAATATAGAGGAGGGGATGGATCCCGGACAATTACCCAAAACTGTTCTTGATGCTGTTGAAGCCGATTCATTCTGGTGTCTAACGAAACTTCTCGATGGCATTCAAGATAACTATATATATGCTCAACCAGGTATACACAGGCAAGTTGGAGCGCTTCGCGATCTCACGATGCGAATTGACTCGACATTAGCAAAGCATCTGGAACAGGAGGGCGTTGAATTCATGCAGTTCAGCTTCCGCTGGATGAACTGTCTTTTGATGAGGGAGGTCAGCATCCAGAACACTATAAGGATGTGGGATACATATATGGTATGCATAATTCCTTTTTTCCTTTCGGAATCTTCGCACAGCTAATATCGAACATAGGCCGAGGAACAAGGCTTCTCCCGATTTCACCTTTACGTGTGTGCAGCATTCCTTGTGAAGTGGTCCGACCAGCTCCTTAAAATGGACTTTCAGGTTCGTTTCCCCTTGGTACGCCGGGAATGGGAAATTGAAGTACATCTGCTAAGCGTTTATCAGGAAATCATGATGTTCCTCCAAGCTCTTCCCACCAAAGATTGGAACGAGAAGGATATCGAGCTTTTGTTAAGTGAGGCGTTCATATGGCAGAGCTTGTTTCAAGATTCGAGTGCCCATCTCCGAACCAGCACTGGAACACCCTCCGGCCCGGGGTGACCTGTTTCGATTTGTACCAACACTTGCAGCGGGCCACGAGTTGACATGGTGTTCATATATCTAAATTTTTGAGCTCCTGGGATTGGGTTTCTTGTCTTCAAGAGATCAACTGAAATGGATACCCTTCTGATTAAAGGCCCACAAGAGTTTAAGGAACTCGCCTTCATCACACATTCGTGCGCGTTTGTCTGCAAGGCCCGTTTCGTCCTCGAGAACCTGTCTGACTTTCTCCCGGACGAGTTCCCGTACCTTTCCTTTCTTTTTGCGGCCGGAATTTTCCTTCGAGGGATTCAAATTAAGTTTTGGCTTGTCGTCCGCAAAGAACTCCGGTACATCTCCGTCATCGTCGACGTCCATAGCGCCATCTAGTTCTTCCTCCGGTTCCCCTTGCTCCTCCATTGTGTCCATAAGTTCATCCTCGGGACCCTCTGCTGGCCCATCCTCGACTGGAATGTTATTCTGGGCACACCATGTTCGGTAATTCGACTCCAGCATGTCAAGGACACTAGTCGTCCCAAGAAAGCTGGATCTCATCGTTTTGTTTTTCCGCACAAAAGCAACTCTCAAAAGACCATCCCATTCATCATAACTGATTTGTGGGCGCGGGTTCTTGGGCACAATGCGGACTACGCTCGATTCTACAGCAGGAGGTGGCTTGAAGTTATTCTTCCCGACTTTCATGATGTGGTCGATTCTTGCCCACATTTGAGCGTTCACAGACAAGCGGCTGTAGAGCTTATCACCAGGTTTGGCAAAAAGGCGCATTGCGAATTCTCGTTGGAACATGAGGATGCATACTCGCGGTGCCGGATTGATAGCGAGGAGTTTAAAGGTTAGGGGAGAGGAGATCTATACATATATATAGTTATATTAATATTAATGTCTTGTATCCAGACGGTTCGTAACATGTATCAACCAAGATCAATCAACTTTACCTGATAAGGAGTGTTACTGATGCAAACATCGAAATATGGAAGATCCGTTTTAATCACATCGCCTAGTAAAACTTCAAGTCGCTTTTGTTCTGGCTTCCCTTGTACTCGCTTCGTGACTTCGGCAGCCATTCGCGGGTCCAACTCGACAGCAATGACCTTCTTCGCTTTTTCTAGTATTTTGACAGTCAAGTTACCTGTTCCAGGGCCAATCTCAAGGACAGTCTAGAAAAACACTTAGTTAGCAACGACACTTGAAATGTACAAACATATGTATTGTGCCGGGTAGCGTATACATCACTTTGCTTTAGATCCGCCTTGTCCACAATAGCCTGAGCAACACCTGGGTTTTTTAAAACGTGCTGGCCGATGTCTGTGTTCATGCGAAATACATTATTTGCGGCCTTGGTTTTCGCAGCAGCCTGAGCATAAGGGCTGGCCTGAGAAGCGCTATTGCGCTTTTTTGACGTTGCTTTCGGCATTTCTGCTCTGCTCAGCTGTCGGCCACAAATAGTCGGAGTAGTGGGAACAGTAAATCGTGGACGCACAATTCCACGCGTTCGCATCTTCGAGTCGGTGGGATGAATGGTAATTTTGGGTGTTTTTTGACGCTATCCGGATTTATGTTGTTGCGGGCTCCGAGATAGCTTGTTCGCTTTGGTCTCCGCGACCCTCTTGAGATTCATAGATGCAGCATCAAACTCCATCGGAACCCAGCTATCTCCTCTGCCTTCCCTTACTCTCGAGCTTGTGCATTCTTTTCACACAGTATGACAGGTCGGAAAGACTTTCTCAGTCAACCTGCGCCGGAAAATTATGTGGCCGGTTTAGGACGAGGTGCCACCGGCTTCACCACTCGCTCGGACTTGGGTCCGGCCAGAGAGGGTCCCACTCCAGAACAGATACAGGAAGCCCTCACGAAGCGCGCACTTCTACTTGGTGCAGCTCCTCCAACCGCGTATGGCGCGTCAAATAGGGGCGAAAAGGGGAAGGGGGACAAGGCCGATAAGCAAATAGAAGAAGAGGATGACGACCGATTTCAAGACCCCGAGAATGAGGTCGGTCTCTTTGCATACGGGCAGTATGACAGGGATGACGACGAGGCGGATCGCATATATCAAGAGGTGGACGAGAAGATGGATAGGAGGCGGAAATTAAGAAGGTTTGTCTCCCCGCTTTTTTGTTACAAAAATGTTCCCCCCCTCTCCGATCTTTTAGAAAGCCGTGGGTTTATCGTGTCTCCATGAAGCGTTTTGGATAGATTGCCGACATGAAAAACCTTTCTCTATCTTAGGGAAGCTCGAGAACAACAAGAGCGCGAAGAATACGAACGAAACAACCCGAAGATCCAGCAGCAATTTGCGGACCTCAAACGCTCCTTAGCTACGGTAACCGACGAAGATTGGGCAAATATCCCAGAGGTTGGCGATCTCACAGGAAAGAACCGACGGGCCAAACAAAACTTGAGAAATCGATTCTACGCCGTCCCCGATAGTGTCATTGCCAGCGCAAGAGATTCTACTGAATTTAACACCACCATCGGGGAAGATGGCACGGAGACCGTAGTGCCGCGCGGGGAAACGGATGGCACAATTACAAACTTTGCAGATATTGGCGCTGCGAGAGATAAAGTCCTTCAGGTTAGACTTGACCAGGCTGCTCAGGGATCAACCGGTGACGCAGCAGCTGGAAGTGCAACCAACATCGATCCAAAGGGCTATTTGACTAGTTTAACCAAATCTGAACTAAAGGCCGGGGAAGTGGAAATTGGGGATATTAAGCGAGTCCGAGTGTTGTTGGAATCAGTCACGAAAACAAACCCTAAATATGCCCCAGGATGGATAGCTATCGCTCGTTTGGAAGAGATCGCCGGCCGCATAGTTGCTGCAAGGAGCTACATTGCCAAAGGATGCGAACTATGCCCAAAAAGCGAAGATGCATGGTTGGAAAATATACGACTCAACGACAATCACAATGCAAAGATTATTGCTGCCAACGCGATTAAAAATAACGATACCTCAACTAGACTCTGGATTGAGGCTATGAGGCTAGAATCAGACCCCCGGGCTAAAAAGAATGTTCTTAGACAAGCCATTCTCCACATTCCGCAATCTGTTGCCATTTGGAAGGAAGCGGTTAACCTTGAAGAAGACCCCGCAGATGCACGCCTTCTTCTCGCCAAAGCAACGGAAATGATACCCCTTTCAGTAGAGCTATGGCTCGCCTTGGCTCGTCTTGAAACTCCAGAGAATGCCCAAAAGGTCCTAAACGCTGCGCGGAAAGCAGTCCCCACCAGCCACGAGGTATGGATTGCGGCTGCTCGACTGCAAGAACAAATGGGGACTGCGGGCAAGGTCAACGTGATGAAACGGGCTGTCCAGGAGCTCGCGAGGGAATCTGCCATGTTAAAACGGGAAGAGTGGATCGCAGAAGCGGAAAAATGTGAGGAAGAAGGAGCAGTTCTTACTTGCGCTGCTATTATTCGGGAAACCCTGGGTTGGGGTTTGGATGAAGACGATGATCGAAAAGATATCTGGATGGAAGATGCTCGAGCAAGCATTGCTAGGGGCAAGTACGAAACCGCGAGAGCGATATATGCTTACGCGCTGCGAGTATTCGTCAATAAGAGGACTATCTGGCTTGCTGCAGCGGACTTGGAACGTAACCATGGTACCAAAGAAAGCCTCTGGCAACTATTGGAGAAGGCCGTGGAAGCCTGTCCGCAAAGTGAGAGCTTGTGGATGCAGCTTGCGAAAGAAAAATGGCAAGCTGGAGAAATTGACAATGCTAGAAGGGTCCTTGGAAGGGCATTCAATCAAAATCCAGATAACGAAGACATCTGGCTTGCGGCCGTCAAGCTAGAAGCGGATGCGAATCAGACCGAACACGCAAGGGAACTCCTCTCAACAGCACGTCGCGAAGCCGGAACCGATCGTGTCTGGATCAAAAGCGCTGCATTTGAGCGCCAGTTAGGGAACACGGAGCAAGCTCTCGACCTTGTTAATCAAGGTCTTCAGCTTTACCCTAAAGCGGATAAGCTGTGGATGATGAAAGGCCAAATATATGAGGAACAAAATAAATATCCCCAAGCCAGAGAAGCATATGGAACCGGAACCAGGGCGTGCCCTAAATCCGTACCCCTATGGCTCCTTGCATCTCGCCTGGAAGAAAAAGCAGGAGTCGTCGTCAAGGCACGATCCATTCTTGATCGAGCGCGCCTCGCAGTGCCCAAAAACGCAGAGCTCTGGACTGAAACCGTACGTATTGAACGGCGTGCAAACAACATAAGTCAAGCCAAAGTGCTTATGGCGAAGGCCCTGCAGGAAGTCCCTAATTCAGGTCTTCTATGGAGCGAGAGTATCTGGCATCTGGAGCCGCGGACACACCGGAAGCCGCGAAGTTTAGAAGCTATCAAAAAGGTGGATAATGATCCTATCCTATTTGTAACAGTAGCGCGCATATTTTGGGGTGAGCGAAGACTCGACAAGGCAATGACGTGGTTTGAAAAGGCGATTGTTTCAAATAGCGATTTGGGAGATGTTTGGGCGTGGTATTATAAGTTCTTGTTACAGCATGGTACTGATGTAAGCAGATGACTCCTTCACTCTACCTTTCCTAACTTTCGAATCATCCAATTGTTTGTTATGAGAGATAACTAATATATTGTCTTCTACCCAACAGGAAAAAAGAGAGGACGTCATCAGCAAATGCATATCAAACGAACCGAAACATGGCGAGGTTTGGCAATCCATCGCGAAGGATCCAGCCAACGCGCATAAGTCAACTGAGGAAATTCTAAAGCTCACTGCGGCGCGTTTGGAATAGAAGAAAGCTTGTTTTTGAGCGTTGAATCCTCATCCCTATTTTAATTTCACCCTTCAGACTGTATTGATAAAGATCATTTTGTTTGTTATCCCTCAAATTTCCGGATTGAAAGGTGGTTACGGTGTTCTTGGCTAGAAGGCTCTTCGATGGGAATATGGCGAAATACTTTAACAATCATGCTTTATATGTAGTCTTCCTATTAGCGACATCTTAAAAGCGACACTGAAGCTGATGCGGTTATGTACTATGATAATGTGCTAAGGATACCTGCTCCGTTCATTTATTTGAAATATACTAGTAACATGTTTCGGAAGTAACAACATGTATGAACGTGGGCAACCGAATACATAACGATGATATCCGGACCCGATAGAACGGCCCCGACGATTGGCACAATGACAAAAACAATGGCTGCTGTAAATATTCAAGGGAAACCAGGTTGATATGGTAGATCCTCCCCTATTCCAGCACAATATGAGCAATGAAGCACGCTCGAGCCATAATAGTAGAGCATGACGCGCAAGGATAATCATTGTTTTGAGCAAGCAGTCCAAACATAAGCGCACCTGTCGGAAGTATAAGTATAGAGGTACAGGAAGGAAAAACAACAGGAAGAAGGAAAAGAAACAAAGGAAATTTAAACCCTTAAGTCACCCATGCACCGGGCCCCCACAAAGCATGAAAACCACGAGGTATCCCAGAGTAATGAATAATCAGTCCACCTCATTCACAGTCGGTAGTCATTATGTTTTATATATAAGGCGTAATAGAAAACAAACAAAAAAAATCACGGGGCAAAGGGGCATATAAAGATGTAGGCAATAAAAAAAGAAAAGCAAAACAGTCCCAAACGCCTTAGCCACCGACTCACTCACTCCAATGGTATATGCATGACCGACCTTCCTGGATAAAGAATAATGAAACGAGAGTGAAAATGAAAAGTAGTACAAATAGGCACATGCCTCACGCAGCCATCGAAAGGCAATCATCAAGAAGGCTTCCTAGCTGGGCTTGATCCTTGGGAGTTGCCCCATCCCACTCCCAGCCGGATTCGTCAATATCCATATCATCGGAGTACCCATCGACCCCATTTAGGTGGTTGACTTCATTTATGCTCTCTATGTAGTCTTGTCGTTCAGCTTCAAGCTCTTCCTCGACGTATCCGCCCAATATCTCATCGACAACTAGGGGCATATGTCCCAGCAGGCCACCCCCAAGTTCTAGGGCCAGTCTCAAGTCCGGCACACCAAGTGCTTGTCTTGTGTTTGCTTCCTTGGCCTCGACGGGGAGGAAGCCACTTGTCGTGTTCTTTACCAACTCTCCTCGGGTGAATGCCATTTCTTCGCGTTCAAGCTGCCGTCGGTACTTTCGCGTCATGGTTCCATTGATGGTTCCCGAGGGTCCATTCAATCTTGTTCTTGCAAATACAGCGGACAGGAATTCCTTCACAAAGTTTTCGGTTGCGATGGACATGAACACCGCGCATGGAAATGAAGCTCCATTGACCACCGACTCCTCGTAGCATATCGGGACCATGCGCGCAAATATCGAATCTGCATCGGGAAATTCCCCGATTTCCGAGGCTAAGGGTTGCGCGTAACGTTTTCGAATTTCGAGTTCCCAGTCTAGAGACGAAAATTAGTTTTTATATGCGCAAAATCCATAGCCATGTACTAATATACACCTACTTGTCTTGTTCAGCCCTCCAGCACTGGCGGGTACTTGGTCCGGGAGCCGGATCTGTTTGGCTTGGTGATACTCCTCGAGCGGATTGGGTATGGAATGGGTGTCCGGCTATTTAGAAAACACATATCTCGTTGTCAGAACACCACCGTCCCTATACCCACCAAATACGTGGCGCTTTTAGATAGACATAGACACACATACCTCTGGAAGCGCCTTTAATCTCCGTCTATCCTTTGGTGGCAATTGTTTAACCTCCGTTTTAAGTCTCTGTTCCGCCGCATCGCCGGATATAGGTTTTGATACTACCGTCGGTTTGTCATGCGCAGAGACCCAGCCTGCAACGCCGTGGTCCGGAAGGTCTCTCGTAAGGTTGCCGATGATTGCGCATACGAAGTTGTTATGTAGATGCTCGATTTTAGGATCAGATGAGAGGAAATGGTCGACTCGCGATGAGAATTCATGCTGGTTCAGATGGCCTTTTACACCCCGCACAAAACATAAGGAATTACAACGTTAGAAAAAAGATCTCGTCAATTTTCGGTTAACAAGGGACATGTGTAGTTATAATTCAACCAACGCACCTAAAAGAAAGAGAGCGATAGCCTCTTTGTACTCCGTCCAGTGAATGTTGATGGCGGCCTTTAACTCCGTATATACCGGCTCAAGCTCAAGTCGCGGAACAGAAATAAGAGCCTTTGATGTTTTCTGGGTCGTTACTGGAGGCGGAGCCACAGGTTGCTTGGTCACCGGGATAGTAGACGATGAAGTTGCCCCAGTCAGTGCGGCCGGGTCGATCTGCATTGTGCTTCAAGGCCAGAAGGGAACCAGCGGCGGCGCGAGGGGCTGCGCGAAGCCAGAGGAAAGTGTAGACTACGCCCTCATGCAAAAAGAACGGACGGCTCTATACCAGACGGCGATGGGAAAGGGGAAGAGAGGGCATTTAGAGATGAAACATAAGGGGAATGCTGGGTATGCGATGGACGACGTCGTCAGTTGTTCCCCGTCTGGCATGGAGCGAGGTTGGGATGGGGCGGTGGTGTTTATGGAGTGCGTGGGTTTAAGTTTGCGGAGGGGAGCCAACACTACCAACGGGAGTGAAACTCATATTTTTAAATGCGCTGCAAAAACAGTATCTACGCTGGAAAATATTTACGGTTGTTGGGTATCTTTGTTCGTTTGGATATGCCTATAAATAAATACACCTGGCGAAATTATTTTTACAAGATGTGAAATCATATTGCATAGATAGAATTAAACGCCCCCCCTGCCCTAACTTAATCCAACTTCAGTATATCCTCATCCAATATCCCAAACAGTTTGCTTAATTCGCCAATAATCGCCATTATTTCATTTCCTAACTGTCCCGTAACTAGAACTGTAGAGCGATCACAATTGTCAGTATGTCAACAGCTTATATGGAGAATGCGCTCGGGGAACAAAAGTGTGCTGCTGGTAAAACGCACCATATGCATAGAGTAACGCGTAGTCTTCATCCGTTGTCAATCTAGAGACCGTGGTATCTTGACGGAACCGGTGTAATCGCGCAAGGAGCCTGTCTCGCGAATGCTCTATTTCCGGCAGAGAGTCATTCAGAGGGTACTCAAGTTTCATGGAGGATGCGACCACTACGCCGCGCATTAGCCCCAGGTTCTAAGAGAAATGTTATGAGCAACAAAATTGCAAAAGTATAGCATACCAGACAATAAATGGCTTATTCGAGCAGAGAGCTGCATTCTCTGTGGTAGGGTATATGCAAGCATCGCCGCCTCGCCTTCTGAAGCGGTTAAGTTTTTCATAATCTCGAGATTCATGGCCTGGATAGCATCTAACATCCGTCGAGTTCGACTAAGCAGCGCTACATACGTAGCATCGGGAAACTGTCCGCGTAATTCGAACTCTGACCGCGCCGAAGTATAGAGTGTTTCCAGACGGACCAGGAATCTCTGGAGCTCTAATTTCTCCCGAGGGGTGAAATATGCAATGGCAGATTTTCCATCAGTCATGGTCGATAGAGGTTCTCGTTTCCATATCACACTCATCCAGAGCCACAACAAACTTAGCCCATCCTTTAGTTTCCTCCGCGCACTGATAGGCCAGATCACCCGAGTGATTATGATCCCCCAAATAATTCCAGACAAGACAGCTACGACACGATGGATAGCAATGTCAATTACTATTGGCGTGGCGCCGCCCTCATCTTCACCATTATCAACATCGTCTCTTGAGAGAGAGTAGGCATAGAGAACTGTGAGGTTGTAAGTGAGCACAATGAAACGCCCCATCGGACCCTGGCTTTTAACCAGAATAAGGTAGGCGGTGCCGAATGCCATGACCCAGCCGATGAATGCAAGAGCAAAAACGTTCCCGGTAGTAATTTTCCAAGCTATATATGCACATATCGCTCCAAAGGTCGTTCCAAAAAACCTGGCAAATCCAGTTGTATTGGATGCACCAATTGTCATAGAGCAAACAAGCATATAGGATAGCAAGCCCCACTCCCCGCGCCAGTAAGAATAGAAAGGTCGCGTCGATGGCAAGAAAGCAGGGAGAGCATATAGGGCCGCTCCAGCGCCCACTTTGATAGAAAATTTTGTTTCGTCTCGTCGGAAGATACGTAATGCTTTCCATACTTTATATCTCAACTTGTCCCTCGTGGACAGGTTATCTGGCGGCTGTAGCGTGTCGTCTTTTCCTGGGAAATGGAAACTTTCGGCTGGAACACTTGGTTCCCCACGCTCTGCCGCTGACCCTATGCAATGTTACTATTGTATGTTGAAACACACGCGTTTGAAGAAAAAGAACGAACTTACTTGAAACAGCGGTCCACTTATTGATATGGTCAGGAGGCGTAGGGCGCCAAAATTTGAGCCAGCCCCAGGACCTGCCGTTGGGCCGTTCATCGGTTTCTAATTGAAGCTCATCAAGCACCTCTAGGATTTCTTTGAGTTGCTCAGCAAATGCTTGGAGGGAGAAACTGAAATGACCACAACTTGCTGCAACCTCTTCAAGGTCAGCTTCCGTCTCAAGGGATTTGATCTTGACAAAATCTTTCTGTAAATACACCATATTCAATGCATCATTTCGCGCACTGTGATATAAATCGAGAGCCCGATCCAGGCTGGTGCGAAATTTACAATTAACAGCGACTCTATATTCTGGGCCGGGACTGTATGGAAGGTCTCCAAGAATTTCTGTCACCGTATATGCCAATGCACGCTGAAGGAAAAAAATAAAAGGAAATTAGTATATGGATGGGAAATATGACAGCTGTATTTCCAAAAAAAAAAAAAGGTCAAACTACACGTACCATTGAAGGGCCAAGGTGGACAATGAACTTCTCGAAAATATCCGCGGGAGTCTGTGGGAGAGAATGGGAGTGATTTCCCGGGCTAGATCCCAAGAGCGTCTGATCTGGGTCTGTCGCCGGCCTGCCGCCATTTGCCAGATCTAGAGCAGGGGTTGAGTTACTTGATTCCTCGTGGAGAGATAGCGTAGCCGGTGAGAAAATAGAAGGGTGTAACCCCGAGTTAAAATAGGATGAGGATGCGCCTTCTTGAACCGGAGTAACATGGGAATGTTGCTCTGATTGTTTTAAAAGGTCAAACTGAAGGGTGGCAGCGCTCTCGAGTCCTCCGATATTCTGCGTGATGTCCTGAATACACCGGACGAGCTTCTTTTCAAGGCGATATTCCCTTTCCGTCCCCGCAAAGTAGTGTTCTAATTTAGCCTCCTTTAGCCACTTATCAACCGCAATGTATGCCTTCTTGTTCCGGCTGGAAGCATTTTTGAACGAGTCCTTTTCAAGATGCTCTGTAGACCCTTGTAGAAAGCTCTCCGTGATAATCGCTAGCATAGTGCCCAGCGATCCAGAAATCTCAACCAAATCTCTGCGAAGTTGGGTTCGTGCGGACACGGGGAAGACTAGGAAACAAACAGCCATAGTCGCTATGACTCCCATCACAATCATTTTTAGAACCTGGAATATTTTAGCAAGGGACAAGTCACCCTGTTGTACAGCTCCCTCCTTTGTTAAAACCGTAATGATAGCCAGAGACGCAAGAGAGCAGGCCACGTTGGCCAATGGATCAGCACGCCGAAGCTTTACCCATCCAACAAAGCCAAGGCCGCCTCCACAGAACACGAGGAGGACGATCGCATGCCCAAGCGGGAGGAGATCAAGTTTGTCCTCAAAGAACACCGAAATGCCCATACTAGTCAGAGATATGAAGGTCGCATATATAAACGCTAAGAAAGCATGTATCGTTGCTAATATCATGCTACCCCTCGTCCTCGCTGGGTGGAAGTATACCGTGATGGTGGCCACCATGTGTTTTCCATCTTGCCGTCCAAGAAGAGCTGCAAATGCCGGTAAAAATGTCCCCAAGGTACCGATCAAATAGGCGATGCTGCATTTCATGACACCTTTGCCGGCTTCGGATGTAGTAAATAAGTACAGCGCATATATGAGGCCTCTAAATCTTTCATAGAGTTTGCGCCAGAACGTCGCGGCTTTGGCGCTTGGAACTGGCGCGCCCCGGCCAAGTAACGGTTCTCTTTCTCCCAGGTCATCATTTTCTCTGTCGGGCGATAAATTAATGAGGCCTCTGAGCCGTTGACCAGTCCTTGGGAGGATGAAGGAGGCTTGTTTGAGCTAGAGGCGAGCGTTCCATCAGCGAAATACACCAAAAAATAAGCTATGCAGGCGGTGGTTATAGCTATTAGAGAACGCAACTAATTACCTTGGGTCTGTGTAAACGACCAGCCGTAGATGAAGCCGGCGTCATCGCGTCTGGGGAAATTTCCGCATGGCTTGGTGAGCAGATGCGGTGGTGACATTGATATCAAAGCTGGTTGCCCGAAGTTGGAGCTCGCAAGCAGGTAAAGCAAGTCTTTGACGCGCGCAGGTTTCCCCGCTTGCTGCCACGCGAAACGCGCTAAGCGCACATTCTTTCTCCATTACGACAAAAAAAACATGCAAATAAAATCAATGGTCAGAAGCCAAAGTCAAATAAATTATTTCACGCGATTGAATAAATATAATCATAGAATTACATAGACAGGTCATCAGTCTACTTATAATCATAAATAATTCATTCAATGCTATGTGCTAAGCTGGTAGCTACCTATACTTCTTTCTCCCTGGAAATCCAGACAGACACAACAAACCCCACAGGGGTAACAGCTCATATTTATTTACTTGAGATCTTCCACCTGCCATATCTTAACCGCAGCATCACACCCAACCGATGCGATCTTGATGCTGTCAGTTATCCAGGCCACACCATTAACCCCTTCCTTATGAGCATTGGGAGCCCGCAGCCAATCCCCAGGAGAAGCCAAGCTCCAGATAAAAATGTTTGTATCCAGACTTCCGCTCGCAAGATGGGTGCCCTGTGCATTCCAAGCGAGAGAGGTGATGCGTGCGGTGTGCGCAGTCCATCGGTCTGTAACAATGCTGCCATCTGCTGTCTTGTAGATTAGTACGCGCCCGCGTGAATCTCCCACGGCAATCAAGGAACCGTCTGGCGAGAAGGCGAGTGCAGTGATCGGGTTTCTTGAAGCTTTGATTTCCACTGAGGGGGATAGTGTGTTATTATTAATAGAGCAGATCCGGACGGATGAGTCTTCGCATCCGATTGCGGCAGTGGAACCATGCGCAGCAACGACGTTGACAGGAGTCGTTGCGCAAGCGAAATCGCCTACTTTTGCTCCGTCTTTGAATATCTCAACGCTTTCCGAGTTTGCGACTAGGACCATGTTATTGGCAGCAGTAGCAGCGTTCTTCGGCTGGCTGGCAAGTTTCGTGGCGCTTCCTGTATATGTGTTTGTAGATACGTCCACAGAACGAATTGTGTCGTCCCAACCGACGCTATATATACGGCCATTGCCTTCGCCCGTGTGTGCTAACCCGTTGATATAATTAGGATGGCCCTCCCCATCAACCCGTTCTGCGGATCCCCGTGATACATCCCAGTTGTAAAGTTTGCCGTCAACACTCCCAGTCCAAAGGGTTTCCTTATCGCCAATATCAACTCGAGCCATGGAGGTAATGCTCTTCTGGTGACCTTGGACAACGCGAGTGGGTCTCTCGCTGCCTTCAGCGAGGTAGTTGAGGTTACCAGAGAGAGCCAAACTGATAATCAGGCCATCACTTCTTCCGGCCGGCCAAACAACTCCAACCTGCTGATCTGGTATGCTCACGGACCCTTCCTCGCCCATCTTCCAATTCTGCACGACTTTCCCATGCTCCACGTCCCAGATTTTCACGGTCCGGTCCGCGCTGGCTGTGACAAACTTTCTCGAATCCTGCGACCAGGAGACGCCCAATATACTACCGGTGTGTTCCCCAGCGCCTATTTGAGTCTTGCTCTCCCCGGTTTTCCCATCGTACAGCCAAATCCGTCGATCTCCACCGACACTGACGAGGTTCGTGCCATCCGGGCTAAAGGCGAGCCCGTAGATGTAATTGACATGGTTTGAGCCGTTGCTCGTGTTGAATTTAAATGGCGGGCCTTGGTAAAATACGAGAGACTTGTCGTCTCCAGCAGTGGCAGCGCGAATGGGTCGTTGTTGCCGAATGGATACGGAATTGACTCTCTGACTGTGGCCTATAACTTCGCCAACTGAGTTGCCGCTATCTGCAGTGAAACAATGGCCAAATCTCTGCTTTCCTTCGCCCACCGCTATGATCCGTTGCGAGTCTCCGTCCCATGCAAGGTCGTTGATACGGCCGCTGACAATGAAGTATTCCCCCTTTGTAATGCCTTCCCCAACACAGTCCCATACCCTGACAGTGCCGTTCTCATCGCCGCTGGCAACGTAATAACCAGAAGGGGAGAACCGCGCAACTGTTGTTTCTGCTTTGTGTTCCGTGTATTGTCTTGAGAGTGACGGGTTGTCGATGGAGCGGAGGAAGATAGATTTGCCGGACTGGGTTTCCCAACGTATATCGCATAATTCACAGTCAGCTTTCAAAGCATAGAATTCAGAAAGTAAATGACAAAAGCGATTTCATCTGGACCTAACGTACAGCATAGGCTAACCGTTCTCCTTTGGAGTCGCATGAGAGCTGTGTTGGCTGGCCCCGCGTCGTAGAGGGGCTCGGGGCCAAGATGAATTCTAGAGAACATCAGCACCGTTGCCACCACTACTAGGTATTTAAAACCGAGGTTTACCGTTTTTAATACTCATTCCGTTAGGTATTAGAAGAAGCTTATCGAATAATTTGCAACAGTTGTCAAGCTCGTCAACATTACTTCCAGGTCATAAAGAGTGGTTGTTGAGGTACGTAACCTGGTTGTTTCGTAGTGGGGTTGTAACAGTCCAGGGTTGCCCTGGCCGCAGCCACTATGCCATATCTACGCAGAGTAATACGGCTGCATGTCGGAACTTCAGCTTCCCTCGCAGGGAAATGAAGAGACAGCGAATAGGGGATCCATGTACGAAATAAGAGAAGGGGGGAAAAAAGAATGGTAGTAAAATTTTTATATCTACAAACACTATGGTACAGAATATAACCAGTCCGTCTAAGCAAAAGGAACGCAAACCCAAATATCCCAACGCCTAGTTCTCAGTCGTGTATGGAAGAAGATCATGGGTTCAATCCCCGTTGCATCCTCGATCTCGCCTCCGCAGCAAGGATTTCGGGGTGTTTATGAACGCTCGGCATAAGGCCCAAGCTTATAGCTCTGCGAATGGCTTTGGAGATCTTGCGCTGGTTGACTGGTCGCAGGCCAGTTTCGGAGGAGTGTCTGATGCGACCCATCTCGGTCATGTACTCGGACATGATAGCGAAATTCTAAACATTCGAGCAGGCAAGAAACGATTAGAATATTATTAGGGTAGAACAATGATATAGACAACATGGGGTTTGCGATATCGTTATTTTAGGGCACAGAGCCTACATACCTTGTAGAGGTGCAAGGGGTTCAGCGACAAGGCATCGAACGCATCGGTCGACGGGCTCTTCTTCTTCTTCCACTTCATCATTTCTGCCGGACTCAGATCGTGCGGCGAGTATATATCACCACTCTCCCAGTACCGCTTCTGCTGTCTTTCGAAGGCCCGGTTTCGTTGGTCTTGCATCGCTTGCCTCTCGAATCGTTCCCTCATGGACTGTCTCATCATCGATTCGCGTTGGCTTCTATCTGCAAGCATTTCATTGCATTAGAAGGCGTTTGTGTTACATCTCCACACAAAAGCGGCCTGATTGAATTGTTACATACCAGCAAATCGACTGTATAGAGAATTGGTAGAATTGCATCGTCGCTGGACCGCCTGCACAAGACTCGGGGTGCGCGATGTCTGGTGGACAAGGGAACATATTGAGCTGGTCTTAGAAGAAGCCATTTTGTACGTTCCCAGATCCCGCCTGGAATCCAATTGGAATGAAGCAGGAATGGGAGTGCAGAAGTTGTTGGTATTTAGCAAAGTTGCGGTGGATGAAAAGAAATTGAAGATCAGGTTTCGGTGGTCGGATGCCAAGCCTTGAAAGTTGACGACGGGCGCTTTTTTTATTTCTTTGGCAGCGGCACGACAAAGATACGATACCACATTGATATTGAGCCCACTCGAGCATCAGATATTTGTTTAAATCGTTATTGGATATCAGGGAGAGCTCCAGAAGCAATGCATGACTAGCTATTGACACCTGAATATTGTTTTCGGAAAATATTTCCCACCCCTTCCATTCCGCCAGCGGGGCAAACTGTCGGTTTTCGCGGGTTGCTTAGGGGGCATGGATTAAATAAAATGCATATTTGGTGAGCTCTTGCTCAAATAACTATTCTTGGGCTGAACTGACGTTGGATAATATGCCTATATAGACAGCTACAGTACCAATCAATCATGCGATCCCATCTTTCTCAACGAACTTTTCGCGCACTCCTAGGATATAAACCGTACTCTTACCTGCTATGCCGGCAACGGCTGGCGTTGTCAGCTCCATCGCGCGCCGCCCAACACCATTGCCTATATAAAATACAGCGGAGATCTCTGTTCGGCTTCCCTGCGGTTAGCCCAGCAGATATTCAGTCAGAGACCAGGAAGGGTCAATCTGTGGATCATGGGGGAAGGGCAATAAGGCAGTTGGCGGAAGCTTTGGAAGAGCAATCTCAATCGACGCCAGACGCAATCGCGAAGGCATTCTCGTCCTTCATTCAACATCGACTCGAAAATCCTATAATCTTAACAGCGGCACAAGCAAAATTCTTGCTACGGGCGTGGGAATATTTGGACAGTGCCGCAAGGGAAAATCAGCCGACGAGCTTGGATCGGAGTATCGTGCAACCTGAAGACATCTTAAATGCCCTGTCGCGATCACAATGGGAACCTCTCGCCAATAACGACGTATCCGCCGTTGCAAAGTCGGCTTTCCGGAAGATGCGCCCCCGCCTCGAATCAGAAATCGGCGCTGAAGAGATTCCTATTCAGGAAGCTCTATACGCATATTTGCATATCCTCGCAGCCACCGGGGCATTCCGAGAAGCGTTACAAGTAATCGAAAATTACCAGTCATCTGTCTTTGGAAACGCAGGAATAAAACCTTGGATACCTGTGGCCAAGGGCGCTTTGAAAGGGGAACCAAGGGCTCTGGACAAAATCTTTCAGCACATGACTAAACATGGCATTCAATTAGACCAAAAAACCCATGAGCTGCTGACTGTAGCAGCTGCGAACGAGGTTGTGGAAATGGCATCCAAATTTATCTACGAACAAAAGATAAACAACGATTTGGAGCCTACTCTTGCTGCGACACTTGCCGCTGCGAATGCTATGATTTGGCATGGCAAGGCCGGTTGGGCTAGAGACCTACTCACAGCTCCACGTCGGGATCCAACACCAGAAGTCAGAGATGCAGTTTTGCTTCTAGCTGTCAGAAAAGGGCAAGAAGCAGACGTTGTTAACAAAAAATTGGTTGACCTGTGTAGCATAAATCCTGACTTGAGTTCGACCTTAACGATCGCTACTTTCAACAAACTTTTGGAGTTCAAGATCCTCAAGCGCGAATATAATGGCATTGACGAAATTGTCTCGCTTGCCAAGACATGGGGTCTGGAGCCAGATGCGTTTACGGGTATGTCGAAAGTGATTGCTCGCTTAGACGCTGGAGATATTCCAGGTGCAATGTGTTTATGGGAGGAGCTTGATTTGGGCGAGTTGATTGAAGGGAAAGCTGTTATCTTGTGGAACGTAATTATGAGACAACTTTGCCAGGCAGCGCAAGTTGATCCTGACGACGAGACTGTCCTGGCTTTCATCGACAGGCTCTTGGAATCAGAATGCAGCTTTGAGGCTGCTACGCTGGAAGAACTTTGCCGAATGCTACTCCTCCGACATGACCTAGAGGGCATCTCGGAGCTAGTAAAGCCATTCGTCAGCACTTGCAGCATACCGGGGCTTTCACAGGTTCTAAAACCGTTTGCACAATTTATTGCCGACCAAAACGAGTCCGCCGAAACTGCCTGGGAGGTCCATGAGCTGCTGGTCCAGACGATCCCATATGCGCCCACCGGGTTCTGGACGAATAGCATGAAACAATTTTTCAAGCGCGGCCGTCCGGATCTGGCATGTCTTGCATTTGGACATATGCGCAAAAAAATACACCCACAAGATCGACCCACAGCCCAAACGTACGCGATGTGTTTCCATGGCCTAGCTAAAACCGCTTACCCCGAAGGCATTTTCCTCGTACACAACATGTTGAAGCTGGATGTCGAGGTGCAATGGACGAGGTCCTTACTGCACAACCTTATGGCTGCATATACTGCACGCGGAGATCCTGAGCAGGCAATGGAGTTCTTCAGGGAGATTCTGCATTCGGAGGAAGGTCCCTCGTACTATTCTCTTACACTATTTTTCCGCGCATGCGCGACCTATCGCAAGGGACTAGAGGAAGCGACCCAGATGGTTGAGAAGCTGAAATCGCTCAATCTCCCCCTGAACAGGAGAGCTTATAATAACTATATCCGTGTGTTGAGTGCCCATGGTGAACTTGAGCGTGCTTCTGATGCTATCAGTGCTATGCGCGCAGAAATCGGAGAGGGCCCCACCGTTTTTACGTACGTTTTGCTAACCCCCCCTTCCCAAATCCCCCTAACTCCCATTACGCCCCTCACTATGCCCAGAGTAGCCATTAACTAACCAAACCCCATCCTTCCTTTTCTTCCACTGCAGTATCGGGCTCCTCTACAACGGCCTCCCGAATCAGAAATGGCGCGATCAAGCCGAGTCATGGGCTAGAATAACCTATCCAGATCTTTGGGCCGAACTTGAAAAGTTACCCGCAACCGTCGACGAGGATGGAATTCGCTCCTTTGACCTTGCCGGCCGGGATCGGGATGGAGATGGAAACTCCCAAGACTGGGAAGCAGAATGATCATTGAGAAATGATTTTCCTTACCTGGCCAATAATAGGAGACTACGTCCGGCGGAAACTTAGAAACGATGATGAATGTAACAGAGGCAGTTAAGCTTCGACCCCGATGCGTTGATAACTGACCTATGGCGCCTGACGGCGTTCCTGTGATTAGTTGTGATATGTGCTTTAGCTTTCTTTTCCTGCATCGCCAAGTGACTGGCGAGCTATTCGCGTGTACTACATATTCTGGTGTTCAATGTGCTGTACATCATATGTTTGGAACCCATTCCGATTGGAACTTGGGTAGTTTCCGTTTATCGACTTGCTTTTGTATATTACCTATAAGGCTGTATAATTTTGCTCTTTTAATATAAAAAAGCGACGGTGGGTTGAACTGCGTACGAATAATATTTCCTGATATCCATCCTCATTGCATACCTGCTCTCAAAAAAATATATTCAAAAAAATTCATATCACATGCTATATATAAATATTACAACGTTTATGAGCCAATTCACATCGATGAAGTTACGTGTCAAGCCTGGGGGCATTATCGCCTTCGTTAGAGCTGAGTGTCTTATAGAAGCAATTACTTTGGCTGATTGGTAAAAGGAGCACCCAAGTCTACTGAGATAATTCGCTGTACATTCAGAATAGGTAGTGAAGTACTTTGCCCAAGTAGAATTGAAGCAACAGAGGTGCTGTATGAAACTGAAGGGCGCCGTCGATGGTATTTATTGTCGTTTGAGTTTTGTGAGGTGGTAATCCCTTACCAGGCGGAAGCGATGCAGATGCGGAACGGATGAAGGGTAGAAGTACGGGAATCTGAGGGATATACAGATATAAGGCCCGAAAACGTTATTGATATTTCTCGGGAACACGGGCAAATCAATTTTGAAGGTTGATTTTTGACTTTCTATTTTTTCTTTGATTTTTTTTCATTTGTTTGGTTTTGGGCGTTCGAAGACCAGACCGGAAAAGAAACACACACAAAAACACCCATCCATCATATAAAATAAGTCTCACATGCTTGGATTCCCGACAAGACATTACAGCAAGAAAAGAGGGCGAGAAATTTATGGGAAAGGGGTCGGAGAAAGGAGGAGGAAGAGGGAAAAGGAGAAGCCCTCTCAACAGATCGCAATATTTATTCAGCCTTGCTACCTCATTATCGATTTCCCCCCGTCTCAGTTAACGTCAAGCCATCCGATCGATTTATTGAAGCCTATTTCCTGCGTAGTTTCTCTTCCCCTTCTTGCATAATAATATGTGACTCTTATCATAGGCTTTCGGGAGTATTTGGACTAAGTTCAGACGGGTCGTAGCATAGGCGGAGGGTTTATTTTTCATTTATCGAAGAGTGCGGCGCGGGACGAAATGAATGCGATTTGCTAAGAGGGAGGGCGAGAGAAGGGTTCACCGGTACTAATTAAACGCAATTGATTAGTTTTCCTGTTGTCTTGTTTCCCATGGTTGCATGTGTCCCTTCTCAATCCCATTTGCTTTCGCAGAATTGCACTCGTGTCCGCAATAGACTGCGGTATCGCATTGCCAAGTGCTATCCTGCCGGGTCGAGGGTTTGTGGAGTGGATTTATATCCTCAGAATCAATAATTACCTTGATGAAGCCAATATCGGAGGCCTTCTCACGGAAGCACTACAACCCAAAAAGAGAAACCGTTAGCGACTTGAATCCCCAGTGCCGCGCCGGAGCGCTTCTCCATATAAACCGAGGAGAAACTCGAGTTTGGAGAGTGGATTGGTTTTCCCTTACCTGACGGCAGACAAGCAGACCATACTTGCGGATAAGACCGGCCTTGTGTGCGCAGACGCGGCTATATTATATCGAAGAAATTGGCATAAATCAGTGAAACGGTTCCCAAAAATCCAAATCTATGACATTTCTGCTCCCCGCCCCCCCTCCCATTCCTCTCGCTTCCTGTATTTCCATTTGTGATTCAAATCACTTCCCCCCTTTCCGTCATATAAATCCATATTTTTCCAAAGAAGCTCATTCCGAATCCCATTTCCCAATCTCCTACCACCCCTGTTCCTCGGGGAGCAAAAACGTGCAGGAGTGATAGATGCTTACCACTGGCGGCTTCCCTTGCCGTAGGTCCTAGGACGACTGTAGTAAACGGACTCGTGCGTCATCTTGAGAAGATCGTGGAGGGATGGAGGGGAATGTTGGTCTTGTCGTGGTCGGAGTCGTTATCGTCGTCGGGCGTTGTCGAGGAAGTGCAGCGGGCTCAGGCTGGATGGTGGAGATAATTTTGATCGCGATTCTGTGTGTCCTTCGGCAGGGCGGATTATGTAAGCGAGTTTGGCCGGGAGCCTTAAGCCGAATTAGGAATGGTCGAGATTGTCCGTCACGTGATTCGCTCTTGACGCTGGAGTTGAATGATTGAAGAGCGGTCAATTGGACGTAACAACGAGTGGTAGGATAATCTGCTGCAAAATTGGAACATGCTGAATATAGTACTTCTAGAATAAAATGCTAATACTCTATAAAATCTAATGTCAGGTTAATTTCTCCCTTCAAGCTCGCGATATTCTTAACAAGGCCTTTGCGGAGTTAGGGTTTAAGCCCTAAGTCTGGATGGGGGAATCGCCCAAAACGGAAAACAGCTATCCCCCTCGTCTTCAATTGTCCACGTCCATACTCTGCAACGTTTCCAAACGTCTCTATGCAGCATAATCCACAAGCGCGTTTGTGAGATGACTCAGGAGTTTTTCAGAGAGTGCTGAAACCAGGGTATACTCATTTGGCTTTTGGGCGCAAGAGCCATCGCAACATGCCGTGCCAGCGCGGGCTCTGAAAAATACTGCGGGGGGATCGAAATCTGCTCCATTCTCCTACCACCGATTAAACTACCTGACATCCAGCAGATGCCGTAACATGTCGGGAGTCCTTTTCACTGCTTGATAAAACGTGTGTGCATCAGGCCGGCCAGGGAATTGCCCCATTACGGAAATATCGAGAGCTTGTTGCACGGAGGGCGGGTGCTCTGCGGAATTTCGAAATAACTCAGGGAGCTCACTATTTAATCTTCATTTCCTTAGGAAAGGGATATCCTGGAGATGACGGATTTCAATACTCTGGTTTCGCTTGAGAAGCTTTCCTCGTGGGTTGCGATATTGGTAGCTCCATCTACTCCATAGAGGGTTGGTGACCCATTCCCCATAGGATTGGCGGCATTGGGGCAGGTTTTCATTCAGTTTAAATAACCAAATAACAATGATGGGGTTTGCCAATTGAATCCAGGAGGTTAAACTGCTTGCGCCCAGCCGGACTGCTATAATCCTCCTCGGGTCCTAGGTCTTCGGCGGGCCACAGCCTAGAAACTGGCTGAGATGCCAGTGGCACACTACCCAGCAGATTGCGCATTCTCGCGGCCATTAACCTTGGAACTTATTTTAACTTACATGGTCACTGAGCATAAGCACTGCACTCGTCGTGTGCCTTGACTCTGGTTAACCCCAGGCGCGAAGAAATCCCACCAAAAATGCGCCCATTTTAATCTCTTGAAATCTATTAATGGAAAACCCGAACCAAATCTTATAAATGTGCCCGGTTTATTTAAGTTCCAGCCGTGGTCTGCAAGAGAGGTAAATGCTTATCCCCCCCCTTTTTCGCTTCTTTGCTTGTTGCTGTGACACCCAATAAATGCGGGCTTCTTGAGTGTTATTGATGTGCTCTCTCAAACGAACCCCTGAGGTTTGGCGCGAAAAAAGAAATGGCTGACTGACTGCGGCTCCATCCATCCTCCTCCTCCTCACTCCAACCCCTCCCAACTTCACCTCTTCTTCCTACACACCTCCAACCATCGCGCTCTGTTGCTTCCATCTCTCAGGGTCCCAAGTCGCGAGCATTTGAATTATCGCTCTCTATCCAATTTGTGATAATTCCGACATTTCCTTTCCACCAACACCAGCTCAAGGTGAGCGGCGCGTTTCTCCTCTTGTTCAGTCAATGCTACCGCGTTGCTTTGATTGCAGCGCATCCCAGTCCCACAAATCGGGTGAACTCCATCGATCATTGCCAAAGGCGCTCTGCCTTGCTAGTATTTTGTCATTTTGTCATTTTTTCATTTTTTCATTCATTTCCCGTTCAAAGCAAGGGGCGATTCGGAAATTCTGTTTTTCTCGCGGCTGTTGTTCCTGCGCATTCTCTTCAATCCTTCGCCCCTAACGCTCAGCGACGCGTATCTTGAACGCGCTACGACTTACTTGCTTTTTGTTTTTGTTTTTTTTTATCCTCGAAGGTTCCGAAAAATGCTGTGAACAAAATATTAACAGATGTCAAAAGCTTTACTTTGCCGCTTCCCACCATTAGTATCAGGAAAGCAACCAATATCATATCATTACTTGATAACCGCCGAGTTTTAACCAACAGAGCCACAGCTCCGCCCAGCGCGAGCAAAACAACCCACCGAAACCAGTCCCTATCCCAACCTTCAAATACAATCTCAAACTAGGCAAAAATAAAATCATAAAATGGCAGTCACCCGCGGCGCAACCGGCAACGCGCGCCCGCGCATCATCGAAACAATCTCAACCTCCCCAGCTTCAAAGAAACGCCGCACCAACACCACCACCTCAAAGTCCAAGGCAGGCAAGGGCGAGACAAAATCAAGCTCAAGCTCAACCTCATCCGCCAAACGTGGGCCCAAACCCAAAGCATCAACTGCAGCGGGCGTCACCAAGAAAGTTGCCAAGGCTGCAGTTGCAAACACCAAGGCTGGGGGCGCGGGGAAACCTGGCAGGAAGTCGAAGGGCGCTGTAGCAGCGGCGGCGGGAGCAAAGAGAGGGCCAAAGCCAAAGGCGAGTAGCAAGGGTGCTGCTGCGAGCGCAGCTACTGAGCTGGCTGTATCTGATGCTGCCATGGCTCCCGCGAGTGCGCCAGCTACGGCTGAAGTGACTGCAAATTAGAAGGGCTAATGGGAGAGGGAGGGGGGCCGTTTGTGTGTCTATCTATCTGTCTGTCTGGACGCGCGATGTTGATGATGTATGGGTTTTTTTTTTTTTTTTCTTTGTAGGGTATGTAATGGATCTGCTGGATCAGCTGGCATTTTATTGTTTCGCTTCGCCTTTCTATCTAACCAACCTTGCGCTTTTTCTCATTTGATATTGATGTTGATTCTGATTTTAATCCTGATATTTGTTTTTTTCTTTCATGCTTCCGAAAATACGTTATGATTTTCTTCTATTTTTTTCATGACAAGTGCATCCATCCAAGCCACCAACCGTACCTTCTCAAATCCCCCTTTTTTTCAGATGTTTGTTGTCCGTCCACATGGAGTTTTTCGTCGTTCTCAAACAACCTGTATATTGTACCTGTACTATCGAAGGAAGCGCGCACGAGGGTATCGCATGGGATATGGGAAATGGGATATGGGAAATATGAGTCTTGCCTAACCGAATATTATCTTCTTCAAAATATACCTCATCCCCATCCAAAACCCCTTCCTTGAACTTCCTCAACCACCACTTAAAGTCGATTTGACTTGCCTTCTCCGATCTTCTCCCAACACTCCAGCCCCCTCATCCCTCCATCCCTCCCTCCCTCCCTCTCTCTCATCCACCTCACAGCAGCCGTCTACGAGATGAGCCATGCCCCAATGAATATTTGGAACAATAACAACAACAACATCACGCATCTGTGCCGCGAAAGAGGGGCTAATTTCTTTTTTCTTTTCTTTTAAAAAAAGAATGAATTCCTAAAGCGAGCACCTCGCTCTCTCCTACCCCCACAATAAAAACATAGCTGGCTGGGCTAGCGGACGCCAGGCGAGGCCTTATAGGTACGTACTGTTTTACCTATTGTACTGTACGGAGTACGCAAGCATCAACCCCCCTCTCACCTTTCTACAAACCCAGAACCGGGAGGAGAGGAAGGAGGAAGACGTTTGTTAGTAAGATAGAAGCGCGCGGCGTGGTGAGGGGTTGAAGGAAGACATTTTGAAAATGAAAAACGATGACGAGCAACTGATAAATAATAGTAATAGTAGTAATAATAAACAATAATACAGGAAATTGCGCTGCGAAATGAGGAATACCAAATGGTAAACGGTGCGTTGTTGGGGGGGGGATGGGGGCAAGGTGAAGGGGCAAGGGCAAAAGTAGTTTATTCAGATATATTATACAACAGAGGTTGAGAAATGTGAGCAGACTCCCTGGGGTTTTTTGTTATCTGAAGGGTTTTTAGTTTGAAAAAAAAAAAAAAACATTTGTAAAACTGATATGAAATAAATTGGCATTCATCATTAACCTAGCTCGGTCTTTTTTCATCATTTGTCTAGGGGGTTCTTTTTTTCTTTTTTTCGAGCCTTTTTTTTCGATTTTGATCTTGTTTTGGAGGTAGGCGAGAGTAATTATTAGTATTGGAGCATTTTTCCTGTCTTTTTCTCCCCCCCTTTTTTGTATTCAAATCCCAAGTAAGGATGTATGCAGTGCAGTGCAGTGCAGCCATCACCCCCCCCTTCACTTGATCCCGTTTTTGATTTGTATTTTTTTTGTCATGTCAGGATAGAAAAAGAAATCATTTCTGTTGATCTATAAGCTTTGCGGTTCTCTTGGACATGCTATATTAGGTAATGGGACAGGTTGTTAGCTTATGTTTGTCTGTATGTGTGGGTGTGTGTGAAGAAAGAAAAGGGGAGGAGCGGTTGGTGAGGAAATACACGTACAAATCGAAGAAAGAAAACTGGCTTGGGCTGCTGCCGTACTCGTAGACGAAGCGGCTGGCAAGGTAGCTGCCGAAGATGGAGCGGAGGTAGTTGGTTGGGACCTAATTGGGTTTGAAATGTTAGAAATGAAAATTCATCGCGCACCCTGTGGGTGTGGGTGGGTTTGGGACACGTGGGAGGGGGAGAATAATTAAAAAACAGAAGAAGAAAAGAACAGAAAAGAACAGAAAAGAAGCAGACTCACCCTCTCCAAAATCGTCTCCAACCCAATCTTATCCAGCAACAGCTTCGGCAGCGCATCCCGCAGCACATCCTCCCTCAAAACCGTATTATCCCACAGCTCCGTCTTCTGCAACTCCTCGTCCAGCTTCGTAATCGCAAGACTGAGCTTATCACTAAGCATACTCCGCGGTATGCCAGTCTCCTCATGCTCGCGCCAGATGGCCTCGAACTCCAAGCGCGCATTGCGTTGGATGGTCTCCTGGACCTCGCGCACGTACGCATCGTAGAATGGCGGGATGGTCCCGTCTTCGCGCACGCACATGTTTTCCTCGAAGCCCTTGTCGTCGAAGGAGAGGGAGGCGAGGACCTCGAGGGAGGAAGAGGTGACGCCACCCTTGTTGACGGAGGCGTCTTTGAAGAGGACGCAGCCGGCTTTTTCCAGGCGGAGCTTGCTGTCCTGGGTCAGGAAGAGGTTGGCGCCTTCGACAATGTAGGGGATAATGGCTTTGCCGTTCTCAATCAGCCTGCTGACGTTGCTGAGGTCGATCGACTCCGGGCGCCCGCCGCAGGGGACGAAGATGTCGAAGGCCCGCCCGCCGCGGAGGTGGAAGGTGTTACGGAAGACGGTGCCGTTGTGGACGACTTCGCCGGTCGGAAGGGTTACGTTGGTGTCGTCGACGAGAACACGGTAGCCCTCAGGGGATAGCTTGGATGTATCATAATGGACAATCATGGCGCGCTTCTTGGCAAGTCTGACGAGCTCGTCGCGATCGAGACCCTGCGGGTCGACAATGACGCCAGACCCATCGACGATGGCGCAGTACTTCTCGTTCCCTTGGAGGATTTCGTTGGAGCCGAGATCACCATCGGGCCCTCCGGTTTGCAATTTGCGGACTGTGGATGGGTCGATGCCTGTCTTGCGGTAGATGCCAAGCACGTACTGGCGGACGGATAAGGTGGTCATGCCATATCTGTCATGGGGAATACCGCCGAGCTTGGGGCTCTTGCCGGTAAAGAAGGACTTCCACCAGGGGGCACCCCGCTTTCGCGCATGGTGTGTTGCCCAGTCGACCAGCTCAGCAGTGTTCTCATCAGGACCCATGAAAAGGATCTCGTCCTGTCCGTGGCGGTCGACGATGGGGTCTTTGATACCAGGGCTAGCGGGCGGGAGGAGCAGGTCGAGGATACTGTCAATGTATTTCTCAAAGGCCACTCTCGCCTTGTTCTGATGGTTGACGTCGAGCAGGATAACGCCCTTGGCGCCACCTTCGGGGATATCCTTGTTCTTCCGCTGCTGGGTATTGGCCAGGTTGTAGTTTTCATCGAACAGCGAGCGAGCATTGATGGCATAGGCTTCCTTGTCACGACTCTTGACTATCCGGATGCCACCACGGGAGATATCGCGGAAACGGAGATGGAAGCCACGGAACTCAGAGCTGATGACGAGGAACATGCCGTACAGGCGCTGGGGGTATTCGTGTTCGGGCAGGAAATCCGCGTTGAGACGGAAACTGAGGGCGACTTTGGTCGGGGTATAGAAGTTGGTCTTGAGAACCGCCTCGTTGAAGACGCGGAAGGAGTTCATGACCATCTCGTCATTCTCGCTGACCACGGTCTTGGAAATCAGCTCGTCGAGGCGGTCGTGGTCCAGGGGCTCCTCTACCTGCAGACGCAAGTAGCTGAGGGTGGGGAGGAAGTCATCGGGGGCTCCCTCGACCATCTGGACATAATGTGTTTTGGCGAAGTCAAGGTATAGCTTGTGGATGAGTTGGGGGTATTTGTTGATGATCTCAAGGATATAGTCCGAGGTGAAAGTTTCGGTACGGAGTCGCTTCTTGATCTTTGAAAGGAGCTCTGCGTGCGAGCTATTGCTCGAATCGAGGAGGGCGGTTAGGGAGGTGTATTCGGATCCCAGGCGGTTCAGGAACTGCTGCACGAACACCCATACACAGTGAGCGTAGATAGTCTCCTGTAAGCTGAGACGGCCACTGGCGAAATGGCTCTGGAATTTGTTTTGGGGAATGCAGTACAGCAACGAGATCTCCTTCATGATCTGGTGGATCGCGGCTTCGATGGGTGGGTGCTTCCCAGAGAGTTCCGCGCCTTCCATGGGTTTAAGGTAGAGTGAGACTACGGTGATACCATTGGAGAAGTTCTCCAGGTACTTCCGCGAGCTTGTCAGGCGGTAGTAGTGGTAGAGGTCAGACAGGGCGCTGAACATGCCCATGGCGGAACCCTGGCGGTATGCGATAACCAGTCTCTTCTCACGGCTCCCTTCAATCTCGAACATCTCAATAACAGGGCCAGATCTAGCCACCGCATTGATAATGATCTCCTGGTAAATGGCCTTTGTGTTCGCGGTAGCCTTTTGCAGGAAGCGCTTCTCACCGACAATCTCAATATTCGTCTCCTCCGGGTCCGGATGCGGCTCGTTGAAGTGGCACTTGTAGACGAAGTAGCAACGCAGCTGCTGCTCATGGTTATCCGGAAGGGAGCTGGCGGAACGGAAAGTTTCAACACGATAGCTGTTTTTCGGGGTGGAGCCATTGATGTATTTCTCGTCGATGCGCTGTTCATAACGGGGTCCGTCGATGGCGCTTATTCCGGGCTTGCTGGTGTCTATGTAGACAGCGTGGTCGGCAGCCTCCTTGTCCAATCTAATCTCCAGACGCTTATCGTCACGGGCGTATGCGGCCACCTTGGCGGCGTAGAGGGAGAGGATATGGCTGACGATGGCGTCGACGGTCTCGGTTTGGAAGTACATGTCGTCGATGCCAAGCATGTTGTAGAACCAGTTGGTTTCCGACGAGACGAATTCGAACGGGATGAATCCCTTCTCCTCGAGCTGGTCCATAACTATTTTCATTTAAAAATCATTTTTGCTTTTAGTCAAACTGTCCCAGCTGCCAAGGAACCTCGAGTATTCCATGAATAAATAAGGATAATAACAATAAAAAAAACCAAAAGAACTCACCAGCCTCCATCTGCTTCTTCTTCCCCTCAAACTTCGCCGCAACATATCCCGGGCCCTCCTCCGACAACACACGGTGCGTGCCGCCCGGAATACCCAGATGCGTGGGCTGGGGCGACGGCTGGCGGCCCGGAGTGCGGATGACCATATCCAACTGCTTATTGACGAGCGGGTGTCTCTGGAAGCCGGTGGTGGGGGTTCCCGTGCCGGAACCCTCCTTGGAGGAGAGCGGAGTGGCGACGGGTCTCGAGAACATGCTCAGGCCGTTGGAGGCAGCGGGCTTGGGCTTGTGGCCGTCGGTCGACCCCGTTGCGGCGGGGGGGAGGTCGATGTTTGGGGTGGTGGCGGGGTTGATCGTTGCGGGCTGGGAAGACATGGTGGATGTGGTGGAGGCTCTTTTTTACTCTTTTTGGGGGGGAAGGGGATATACAACGTTATTTCAAGGTGGAAGACTCGACGTAGCGATTGGCATGGGAAGAGATAGCGATCAGGCTAGAAGGTGGTCCTAAGACGGTTGAGAACGACCAAAACTCGAGATAGCGAATAAAACGGAGCTGAATGCACGCGTGAGATCGGATATACAGTAGCTGGAGGAGACTAGAGACTGGAGGAAATTGGAGGAACAAGGAGAGGGTGCGGGGGACGAGGGGAACCAAGTGCCATCAGATAGAACAGGGGAAGAATGGGAGAAGTGTTATTGCTTGATCGGTGGCATCGAGCTTGGGGGGATGCGGCCGAAGAAGATATGTAGATAGATAGATATAGAAGAACGGTGATGTATACACGGAGGTTGTCGATGTATATAAATAATTTATCTGGAAATTCGGGAGGAAAAAAAGGGAAACCTGAAAAAAAGAACAAGTGAAAAAAAAGGAAGTGAAAAAATGTGTATAGAAAGGGTGAGATGTGTCCGAATTGTGGAGGGGTATTTTATTTTTCTGCTGTCAGGTACAGTATGGGGCTTACAGGTTTACCCGGTAACAAAACAGGGCGCTGTACTATTAATGTATGAAAGATGCTGCATGTGTGTCAAGTGACCCGTAATCAAATACTGCATATATTGCCCTTCCAGGGACGGCGTAATATATACCGGTGTATACGCCGGCTGGAACGGTACCAAGGTAGTACTGGTAATAATAATACACACCGCATCAGCCTCCCCTTTGCTCGCCCCACGGCCAATCACGGCGGTGGCTGGTGCCGCCCAGCAGCCCGCGGAAAGCGTCGGTTGAAGTGGGGTTGGGGCGGGGTTTGCGGGCGGGCGCGCGGGCAATTACGCACCACACGCTGCAGTATGTGGACTTGTTATGCTGAGAGGACTGTGGTGGTTAGTCAGGCTGTGTCGGGTCAGGTGGTGAGGGAATTATTTTCTTCCTGGCTCCGGAAAAAAACGTCCCGTTTCATGGCGGTACGGCGGGCGTCCCGTACGGAGGGCTGACAATACAGGGCCGGTCCAGGGCCTGGCCAGATCGGCTGGGGAATGTTAGCGCTACACGGTGTAGATGTAGGTACTGTGCATGTACCACTATACTATCTACTACTTATATCTACTATGCTTGACCTTTCCCATGGCCAAACGGGCAAAACGGCGCCGCGAAAGGGTCAGAGGAAACTCTGTTGTTACCTTTCCGGAGATGCGGTTCCTTGTCTATGGAAGGTGGAGGTGGGGAAGTCATCGTAAACTGGAGTTACTTGTGGCAAAACTTGGAGAATAGGTTTGATCCAGTCTGATATCTCGATGAATCAGCATCATCATCACCACCATGACTATCATCATCATCGGCATCATCAGCATCAGCATCAGCACCTTGATCCTCCAACAATCCCAACAGGATCAGATCCCGCCACTACCAGCAGCTTTCCTCGTCTCAACCTCAACCTCAACGTAATAATCAAAGCCATCAGATCAATCAAATCAATCAATCATCAATGGGGTAATCCTAATAATAACAAAACAAAAAGTCTCTGTAGACCACGGGATCAAAAAAGAGCAAAAAAGAAAAACCCCGCAAAAAAACGCAAAAAAACACAAAAAACACATCCCGTGCCCTTTTCTCAAAACGCCAGCCATGTCTAGGCCATCAGAACCGCCGGAAAAAGCAAAAAACAGGCCATTGATGGACGGTAGTTACAGTACCTCGTCTGTACACTGTACGGAGTAAAGCAAAAATCTCCCCCGTGCCTGGTAAGGCGGTAACAGTCTTACCGCTGTTACCATCGTCGCAACCCCCTCCCTACCCGCTCCACGTGACCATCGCCAAGAAACACTCCATAAAAAAATCGCCAGAGAAAATCCCCGCCTTGCAGATCTGCATGGACGAGGGATAAAAAAAAATTTAAAAAAAAGTCTGGACCTACATTTAATAATAATAATAATAATGGAGTTGGGATTTCTCATACTGGCCCGCAATGCGAAATCCATGGTTGATTCGAAACTTCCACGGGTGGGCTGGGATGGAGACTGCCATTGGTGGAGCTATAAATAGGTTTCTTTTTTTTTTTTTTTTTTTGTGGTTTCTCTCTACTTCTATCTATCATTCTTGACTCTCAGGAGAGAATTAAAGCGGGAGGAAAATAGTGCCCCGCACCTCTTTATTTTTGGTGAGCTCCTTTTTGGCGGGGGAGGAGCTGTAAATTTTAGAAGGAATATGTATTTGGAGAGAGATATCTGATCACCAACCCCGCTGGAAACGGGAAAGGAGAAAGTCCTCAAAAGGGGGTTGGTTACTACCCCCCCGCCTCCTTGTCCTTGTCTCCAACAATATTAATATTGCGTGCTGGTTTCATTGGCAAGCAAGGCAGGCAAAATTTTCAACTTTCGTGAAGAAATTTTTTTCTTTTTCCCTTTCTTTTCTCCCAGTTGCCCGATCTGGAATGGGATGGTACGGTATCATGGAAACATTGTTGTCGAATTCTCCTTTGCCCGCGAGGGATGTGACGTCAGGCTGCCGGGCGAGGGGTTGGTTGGCGAAGGGATCCTTGTCAGGTACCGCCGCCGGGTAGGAAGGGATGGGATGGGAAGGGGGGGGATGGGGGGTGAAGGTGATATGAAAAGGGGGAAAAGAAGAAGAAGAAGAGGAAGGAAAAATAGAACCCCCTGAAGTATTATCGAAACTATGAAAAAGTGTGTTTCATATGTTTAGGGTTCTCCTGATAAGTTATAACCTCTTGCAGTGCAAAAAGCACGCCATGGCAGTTCACTCTCCCCACGACTGTATTGAATATTCCGTGATATCCCGCCATTCTACTCACCCCGCTGCTCAGAATTGTCCCATATTTGCGCTCACCAGACCTTCTTGTTATTTGTAGAGTAGACAATCTTGCAAAGTAGCCCCGTCAATCAAGACCTATAGTAATGAGTTAGAACATCACAGCGGCTGGAAACTACAACTACATATATCAGCCTCAGCCCTCTGCCAAGGCCAGTCCTCGAGAGTTAGAAGCGACGTCATCGATCAGCCGCTTTCGGCTCGGTAAAATGATATTCCGCCACCAGCCCTAGCATACATACATCTCCATATCTAGATATCATCTATCAGCAATGTTCTGCTGAGTGCGTGGGACCAAAGATAACTGGCTTTGGGTATCTTCATCGCGGTATGCCGCTCAGAATCGAGGTTGGTATCACTTCCCACCCACCTGAGAAACCCCGGAAGTCCATCGTAACTCTCTTTCTCCTTCCGTTAACTACTTGCGTTTACTGACTTCAGGCGTGTGGGCAGATCGATCCTGGCAAAAAAAAAAAAAGCAAGAGGGTGGTTATTTTCGAAACCAATGATGATTATTAGACTGGCTACAATGGAAAGAAAAGAGATTCGGGGTTGGTTCTTTTACCTCCCCTTTCTAATTTTTTCACTAGGACAGCATGAGAAGCAGCAGCAGCATCCTCGTGCATGATCCATCATCGGTTATAGTCTAGTTCTTTTTCTGAGGTTGAGAAATACCCATCTCCCACGAGAGCATCTAAAGCTCTCTGCGCGGGGTAAAGAAGAGAAAGACCGTGAGAGCATAGAAGATGAAACACAGAACACGGGTGCAAGAATATACATATCTTCGCATTTCGTCCCTGACGCATGAGGGTGGCAGAGATGCTCTTTGGGAAGCAAGGAAGAGCGCAGCATATCAATTATTCAGAGATAGTTTTTGCAAAGATGCGAACCCAAGCCCTCCATGGATGTTATTCTGCTGACTGGATGATATGTATATGCATGTTATCAGATAGGAAACCTGCTAGGGGGGAAATAAGGTGAGTGAAGACTAAATGTGGACCGGTTCATGCGGCTGCTTTCTATTATAGGATTATTATTACAGCCTACTTGATGAAACTTGAAGGGGAGACAGAGAGGGGAGGAGACATGAGATATCACTGATGAGTGGCAGAGTTAAGGACAGCAAGCTGTATATGGATGTGTGTGTACTGAGCAAGAGCCATACCGACTTTTTTTAAAAAACAACATCTCATTGAACCTGTTGGTGAATAGCAGCTAATCGCGGATCTAGTCCAGAATCCGCCAGCCAGCTCACACTCTTACCCCATGCCATTTATGTGGGAAAGATGGGGCTGATCATTTAGATATGTGGGCAGTGTGAGATGACTGTAACCGATACCTACCCTCTGATTTATGTGTGCGCGAAACAGTTATACATATACCCGGGGGGAAAGAAAAGAGGGTTGACTTTGACCTGCTCTACTGCTGTATATCAAGTGGTCCATTGTCGGTCCCAAGAGAATACTACTCATCAATAATAAAGCGCCATAGCTCCCCAGTGCGCTCCTGCTAAACTTTTAATCATCGTAATTATTATTTCTTATCGTATTGGATGTACTGTACCAGGCAATGTCCAGCTTCAATAACGGCGAAAAAAAAGAAATCAGGGCGGAGAGCTAGCTGGTTGATTGCAAAAGACATCTCCTTGGCCTACTCAGCAACCTCATTGGCAAGCGGGCCCGAGAAACATCATAGCCTCCCCTCTAGGCGGTTATAGGGGTGCAGTACATACATACATACTGTCCTTATCACGAATATCTCAACAAGATCTCCTTTTCTCCAGACATCATCTCTGTCTTCCCATCTCGCGCGACTTCGGGTATAAAGTGGGGATACCATAGTCACCCAGACTGCCGAGTTGCAGTTGCACGCAAAAAAACACAAAAAAGGGAGAAGAAAAAAAGAAGAAAAAAAGAAAACACCAAGACCCCGGCCCCACCTTTCCCTGACGTTGCCTTGCCCCTCCGGCCCCTCCCCCCCACCGGCATCCGTTCTCCGCCTGGTGAATCTCGGCGCGGATGGCAAGCCGGTTAGGAGGATGCCGCCGCCGACGGGAAGCAGCTGGCGAGTGCTAATACGAACGCTTATCCGAGACGTGAGGGCGTGGGCAGGGGGAAAGCCGATTGATTGCAAAAATGGAAATATCTGTAAATGTTGTAAATGTAAAAACAATTACAGTGAATAACAAAAGGATGGTTTATGTCTGAGATAGAGAAATGTGTGTATATCTTGAGCTTTTTTGTCTTTCACATATTCTGTATGTCTGAACTCTTGAGTTTTTGACACCTTTATCAATCTCATTTGTTGGTCTTACTTCACATATATCTATTACAACAGAGAAGTATATTAACACAGTCTATTTTTCTCCAAGAACCTTCCTGCTGCTCTTGATTTGGAATATCTAACAGAGTAGAAATGTGATTTGTCTTCAGACCCGTGAATAGTTAAGGTAGTTAGTAAAGAGAAACTGGTGGTATGTTTGTTGCGCTGCAATCAGTACTGGCAACTTATTTAACTGCTGATACACAGCATTCATGTGGGATTTCCCTGTTCTAACGATCCATCTTGAGTCTTCATTATTTTTCTCCAGAGAAATTGGCGAGGAAACGAAACCCCAACATCCAGATTATCAGTTCTTCCCCCTTTTGAGGCCTCAGATAGGATATAGTTTCTCATCACAATTCACCCCCATCCAAGCAACAAACTCACCTATTCCCCAGGCGGTATAATGAACACCCAATCAACCCTGAAGTGAGGTGATCACACTCGTGAAGAAGCGGTGGCCACTGAATTTGATATCTGCCCCGTTTTTCTTCTTTTTCTCTCCCATGTGAAGGGGGGAGAGAGTTCAAATCATCAGCAAATTTTGTGAGCACATAGCCAATAATGCGCCAACCAAGGACACTGGGTAGGGATCAATATATGTATCTCTGTGACACAAGGGCAAAAGTACGATTCTTTTGACAGGCCGACGATGTACCACTAGATTTTTGAACAGGCATAATCCCCCCTTTTTTATATTTTTTGTCATTTGAGCTGCCCATTGGGCATTAGAAAGAGCGGTGTGCTATTTAACGAACACATCGATATCAGGCAAAATAGCTCTCCCTTTGTCCTGCACGAGGCGCGAGTTTCATTCTATGAGCCGAGGAGAGACGGAAATTGGGTGAAAACGAGCTGGACCGTGGCCAAGGGAATAATAATACTCCGTACAGAGACTCAAATTGCTGTTGGGAACAGGACTGTTCGAAACATTTCTATTTTCTTCCTTATTTTCCCTTGCTATGGCCGATTTTGAGATTAGCAATTCAGGAACCGGGAATGCAGGCTGCTCGATCAAGTTTGAAAAGGTGAAGAAAGAAAGAGAGAGAGAGCTTTGGAAAGATGAATTCGATGTTTTTTTGTTCTATCTCGGCCTGGCAAAGGAGCTGTTGTTCAAGACGATGAGTAAGCCAGTTTGACGCGTGATTTGGACCTCGGACTCCGCTGCTCTTTTGACGCGGAGTCCGGGACTTCTTCATATCATCAGTGGGACCTTTTTTTGAGAGCATGCCTGGCACCGGCATTTCGATCCTGAAAAAGGCACGCTGGCTTCGGCTCGGCGCTTCTCGTTTAGTCTACCAATGGCAGGGCGACGATGTGGTTTCTTTGCTATGCCGTCTCTGCTCTCAACGACACTATGGGAGGTTAAAACATCAAAGCTATCCACCCCCACGAAAGGAGCACAACTAGTTGACTTAACTACTTGCCCATTATTAATCAGCGTCACTCCATCGCCTATTATTAATCCAATTATGATTTCCATGTGGTCAAATTTGGGAGATGCAGCACAATTTGGGCCTTGGTATGGAGGCAGCCGTGACGAGACAGCGCTCTTCCGGGACCCGGAGGCAGACAAGAGCCATGAAACTTGGAATACTCTCCACTTGGACAAGCAATGTGGTTTTCCAGGGAGCAGTTTGCATGTGTGCTCCAAGAACTTTAGATATTCGAGGAAGAGATATAAACGGGTATAAAGAGGCGGCAGAGTCGCACTCAAAATGGGAATAATTAACATATGAATCAGAGAGCCAGTTACAGTTACCCCTCCTCACCATCGTTACAAGTCCTACCGTCACCTCCAAATAGCCCACAATGCCCACCTACCTCCTAACCCTCGCAACCGGCCAGCAAGCCCGTCTAACAGCCAAACACCTCCTCGCCGCTGGCGCCACAGTGCACGCCGTCGTGCGCGACCCGACCTCCCAGCCCGCCCGCGATCTCGCCAGCGCAGGCGTCAAGCTCTTTAAAGGCAATCTAGACGAACCAGACGTCTTCCGCAAAGCTGCAGAGGGATGCACTGGCGTCTTCTTAAACCTCGTCCCCGCCTCATCACCCTCACCCCCAGCCTCTACCCCCGCTGACCCCGCAAACGCGAGCGCGAGCATCGTCGACTCGGAACGACAACGCGCAGCCTCCATCCTCGCCGCGTGCCGCGACGCCGGCGTGAAATACGTCGTCGCCTCGACGGCGATATATACCGGCGACCGCCACCTGTGGGATACGCCCGAGGCAGCGGCGATCGGGTATCACTATTCGCGCTCGAAGGCTGGGATGGAGGAGGCAGTGCGAAGCGCCGGGTTGAGCGGGGGCTGGACGATCCTGCGCCCGGGGTGGATGATGTCGAATTACCTAGTGCCGGCGTCGGTCTTTGTATACCCAGAGCTGCCGGTGGACGGGCTGTTGAAGCATAGCTATGAGAGCGGGGCTGGGTTTGAGCATGTGGATGAAGAGGATGTGGGGAAGTATGCGGCCGCGGCGCTGTTGGAGCCGGAGAGGTTTACGGGGAGGGAGATTACACTTGCGAGCGGGTGGTTGAGTATAGAGGATTTGGCGGCGGCGATGCGCAGGGCTAGTGGGCGGGAGGTGACGGTGTCGAAACGCACGGAGGCGGAGGAGAAGGCGGCTGTGAGCAAGGGGAACCCGTCGATCGAGTTTGAGCTTTGGGCGAGCCTGGTTGGGGATAAAGTGCACGAGGCGAGCTGGAAGGCGGAGGGGTCGAAGCTGCCGGCGGAGGAGTTTGGGATCCCGCTGACAGGATTTGAGGAATATCTGCAGCGGGAGAAGGATGCACTTCTTCGGTCTCTCCCAGTCGTTTAGCTTCCTTAACAACGGCCGCACCGTCCTCAGGGAACTCTGCGGAGTTGTCCCCCGTACATGGCCATAGCTTCAATTGTTCTGTCTGGGCAGGACCGGCTCAAACCACTATATCATATGAGGCCCAATATCAAAAAAAGTCTCGTGGTTTCACATGAGCAAATGTACATTATTTTCCTTCCGTTGTACAGAGCAGCACCAACATCCCCTTCCCAACCAAGCAAGCGCATGAATGTTTCACATGAGAATTTTTAAGAATCATGAATAGGCGATAATCTGTAGTCTTAACCCTGGGATATCCAAATAGCCCAATTTGACTTTTACTTAAAGCAAAACCGGCCAGTCAGCCGTTCAGCCCCGCCCATGCAAATAAACCTCATTCCCGCCCTGGGTATTGCATTCTATGTACGCTGTATGTATTCATCCATCCCGTCGCGTATGCTCTCACTGTGGTACAAGGACGCCCGGGAGAGTTTAAGTGTTTTATTTATTCTTATTATCTACTTATCTGAGTATTCTTTACGCTGCCTTCGAGAAATCCGCGCTAATTTCGTTTCTTCCGGTGATGCATGGATCTTACCCCCGGAGGTCTAAACATCAGCGGCCTGATATTACTAGCGGGCAAGAATAGATATTCGCCCTGGGATATAGGCATGATGACAGGGACTAGGATTGTTGAATTTACGGGCGGATGACGAGCGGTGCAGAACCCCCGCGGTGCCCAATGATAGGACCAACGGACTGCAAACATCAAATTCACGACCATGCACGCCGGATGGGGCAAAGAGAAGCGCGGTTAGCGAAGTGAGTTCTTCTTGTACATAGCAATCTATCCCTGAAAAAAGGACCCATTGACCTCCCTTTGAGAGGGTAGTAGTACGAAGTGGGACTTGTTCGAGTCCCGATCAACATCAATCGACGACCGGACCCATTGATGCAAAGCACGGAATTTCAGAAGAGATCCAAAACGGTTGATATGTTGCATATATCAATGCGAAGCTAAAGGATGAAGCGTGCCCGTGGTCACTGACCGCGCACGCACAGCACGCAGGCATATGCTGAGCTCGAGTTTCCAGGGGTGCGAGAACGTTATCAGTCAATGTCCCAAGGTTCATTGTTCAATGAACCTCAAGCCTTTCCCGGTGTCCGCGGACGATCAACCTCCAAGCATTGGTTGCTGCAAAGCGAGAGGGCACATCAGCTGTAACCTCCCGCGGACACCGGGAAAGGCTTGAGGTTAATTGAACAATGAATCTTGGAACATTGACTGATAACGTTCTAGCACCCCTGGAACCAGGGCCCGCGGCAAGGAAGCACGAAATGTGAAGGGTTATCGTCGCCATTGGGGAAGCACGCCATCAGGGTCCATCATGGGCAATTTCCATGGGTTCGGAGATTGGGATGGGATGATGCAAAGCTGGGCAAAAATGTGCAATAATGAGCTGAGGAAATAGCTATAACGACAAACATTTGACCTCCAAACCGGCGATTATGGACTTTTTAATCCCTTGCTCAGCTATCTTCCATCCAAGTCATTTGCTGGATGTTGATGATCTCTGGATCGAGGGCTTTGCTTGTTGTTATACCTACTTCGCGATAACCTTGTTAGGGACCTGGCCTCTTGATCGCCGATGGCGTCCTGGTTGAAATCCGTCCCATGGTCCGATTCTGATAGCGACATTTCTGCTGGTGAAGTACGGGAGAGGAATGCCACGATCGGAGATCAAGTGTTCGTTGAGGGAAAGGAGGTGTTTCAAGAGGGAAATGGGGCCCCTGTGGAACAAGCCAGCCCCCTGGGTTACCATGTAGGCTGGTTTGGTATTCTCTTCCTCAATGTCTCCCAGATGGTGGGAACGGGCATTTTCAGCACTCGTATGTATTGCATGAGACAGTTTTGTGGAATCGATGAGATCGTTGTTAACACGTCCTCCTGTCTTTAGCCGGAAACATTCTTAACAACCTGGGATCAGTCGGACTGAGTCTCCTGTACTGGGTGATTGGGGCGATCATTGCAGCAGGTAGGGCCGTTGTTCCACCAGTCATAGAAAAGGAAGTCGTACGATCTCACGGATTTGGTTCTAGCTGCTTTGCCGATATATCTCGAGTACGCATCACTATTTCCCAATCGTTCCGGCGGCCAAACCGCCTATCTCGAACAAGCGTACCCGAAACCCGCGTTCTTATTCCCTACCGCATATGCGTTCTTTGCTATCGCCTTCTCATTTTCCAGCAGTAATGCTGTTGGTCAGTGCTGAATTTGCCTCCATCATCTTGGATATCGATAGACTGACTCGGTGTAGTTCTGGCGCGGTATATCTATAATGCGGCTGGTGTGGATGCATCAGAGTGGCAGAACAAAGGGCTTGCCGTTGGCTCATACACGTTCCTGGCGCTTTTATGCCTCTTATCCAACAAATGGTCCATTAGGCTGATGAACCTGATCTCCGCGGTCAAACTGATTATACTGCTGTTCATAGTCATCACCGGATTTGTGGTCCTCGGAGGCGGCACGCGCGTGAAAGATCCTAGAGCGAATTTTCGAGACCCCTTCGACGGTGTTACGAGCAACGCCAATGCAATCGTGAACGCTCTCGTCAGCATAAATTTTGCCTACACGGGGTACTCGAATGCATTCAACGTCGTCGCAGAAATCAAGGTCAGTCAGCTCAAGTCTCGCCGTGGTAGTCAGTCATATCCTGTCTAACTATATTTCTCACAAGCAGCGGCCGAGGAAAACTCTGAGGGCAGCTACCGCAGTATCCCTTATAATCGTGGCAATTCTGTATATACTGGCCAATGTTGCCTACTTCGCTGCTGTTCCAAAGGACGTCATCGCTTCTTCCGGAGAGCTCACAGCAGCGCTATTTTTCAAAGCTGTGTTTGGTGACGCAGGCAGCGCACTACCTGCTCTTGTTGCCGTAAGCGCGGCTGGGAATATTATGGCCGTTATAATTGGGGCCACCCGTACCATGCGGGAGTGTGCCCGTCAGGGGGTTGTTCCATGGCCGCATATCTGGGTCTCGACGAAGCCCTTTGGCACGCCGGCTGCCCCTATCATCCTCAAATGGGCATTGACAAGCATTGTCATTCTTGCATTGCCGTTTGGGGATGCTTTCAATTTCCTGGTCGACTTGCGATCGTATCCTGATTCGGTATGTTATTACGCCCGGACCCCCTTTTTCAGAACCTGCTAGAACCTATCGCCTTCCTAACGGTAAATGTTCTCTAGGTGTTCCTCCTGCTCATGGTAATTGGGATATATTTCATCCGCCACCGGCGCAAGGAGCAGGGCATTCCTCAGGCCGAGTTCCAAGTCTGGCATATTGCTGCAATATTTTCGATTCTCGTAGCGCTGTTCATTCTCATCATGCCTTGGTATCCTCCCGAAGGAGGAGCAACTGGCGGAAATGTAAATCGTCCCCTTGTTACCGTCCTGACCCTTCATTCAACGCTCACACTTCTTTCTAGGTATCCTTCTGGTACGCAACCTATTGTGTCGTCGGTATCGGGCTCCTCCTAGGCTGTGGCGTCTACTATGCTCTCTGGGTCTGGATCCTGCCTCGGATCTATGATTATAGCATCCGGACGGAGACCCTTGTCCTTGAACAAGACGGTGCAACCACTCACCGCCTCCTCAAGATTCCCAATTCGGAAATCAACGAGTGGGATCGGACTCATGACGATGCTGGAAACCTGATCGCTGACCATGGGGCGGACGGACATGATGCAGTGCGGACAAGTGATGGGAAATTCCTCAAACGGATTCATGTCAAGGGATCGAGGCTATCCAGCCCTCAGCCTGATTTGAAGGCGTGAAGAGGGAATCCAGGAGTTTTATCAAGTTGCGCAACAAATTGATCTATAATAGATGATGAGATTTCAGAATAAAGATAATAAGTCTTTAATCTCCAATTAGAATAGCTTTGATATACTTAAAAATAAAAGAATAGAAATTTCTATTTAATTACTCAATTCATCTCTTAATTATCTTCTTCTGACTATTATTTAATAATTAATTAATTGAAACTCTCATAGTTCTGAATTTTCTTTCTTTGATGCTACATGTATGGAGATGTTAACTACTCCGTAGTTAACTGTTGCACCGTCAATATTACCTCCGGCACCAGGCAAGGATCATGGAACCCGGCAGACGCAATTTCGAACGTCTAATTTCCGCAGAGCTTCTGGAAGCCAGCCAAGCGGCTTAGCGCGCGGGACTAGCAGGGGCCGCGGCTGTTTAGCGGGCCCCGGAGAGGGAGCGAGACGCGGTGGCGCATTTTTTATTGTTATTTTTTGATTATTTCCCCGGACTTTCTTGGTAGCGGCTTGGGCACTGGGAGCTGGGGCTGGAGGAATTGGAACGTTGCATTTTATTTTATTTTGATTTATTAGGATGGGAGGTTTACAAAGGGAAGAGGGTTGCGTTCTCTTCCATCCTTGAGTTTGTTCCTGTAGGCAGCCGTGGAAGTAAGTTTCATATGTTTTCTTTCCGTTTCGTCGGCCGGGTAGCAACAGCTTGACAAGGGGCAAGGTTTCGTTTTCTTTGGCCCGGTTAATATTATTTATTATTTATGATGGTTAACTACGGATACAGCGTACTACTGTTAATTCAGCCCGCTCCCGTCTGCCGTCTTCCGTGTTCCCCACAAAAGCCACATGGGAAAACTACATAATTACAGCCCGCTGATCCTGGGTCGAGATTCTGCCGAGATTCCTGCCGGGATTGTTGCTGTGTGGCACGCGATGGACTGCCTCTGCTGCTTGTTCGAGGAACTTATGCTTGGGGATTACCGAGGTTCCAAGGCAGCAGACATGAGAAGAAGAAAAGGAGGCACAATACACGGAGCAACTCGGTGCAGATTACGGAGCACTTTAGGCGTACAGAGTAGATTCAAGTCAATATAGCGTAAGCGTTGTTCTCCAATGCCTGGCCTCCTTTCCCTTTTCCTTTTGTCATGATTTCTTTTTCTTTTTCTTTTTCTTTTTCTTTTTCTTTCTGGCTAATTCTTCCTTGAACCAGAGCCTCGGGATAAAATGGAGTGCTAGCAAGGCCAACCGCTTGCGTTCAGACATAGCCTATCAGAAACAGAGCAGCCAGGTCAGCGAAGTTCTAACGACAGTAATAATACCGCATACGGTCTGTCCATCTGGCTTCAGTTCCGAAAACGGAGGAAGGATACGGGGTAGATCCGTCTGGGGATGGAGCTGACAGGTTGGTTAGTATGGTTACCCCGTTTGATCCCGCTGTTCCCCGGCCCATCAATAGCATGGACTTGGGCCTCCTTTTGGAGGGCCGAGGGGAAAACAAAGAAAAAAAAAGAAAGTAAGCAGCTGGGAACAGGGTATGGGGAAACCGGGGAGATCTTCCCTCAGAAAAGAAACCAGTCATCGGTGATATTTCAAGGCCCTCAACGAAAAAATATGAAAAAAAAATATATGACACGTAACAAGGCAAACCAGGGAGAAGATGGTCAAATCCGAGGGTGCAACAACCGACGACCCAACGAGCACGACGCTGACAATTAACCATCCTAGTGAGTTTGGTGAGCTGGTTAGTTTGGTTTGCTTTGTCGGCGTTTGATGGTGGGCTCTTATTGTGAGTTAAGTAATTTTTTTGTTAATTATTGACGATGAGCTGGCACCAAGGACCCGGGTCGACGGGCCTCCTTTTTCAGGCGCTTAAAACATGGCATGGCAATTCATGAGTGAGGCGAGACCGGGGCATCAACATTTTACCCAAAACAGACCCTTGGAAATAACCGGTCGGCGGAAGAAGAAAAGAAAAGAAAAAAAAAACCAAGACATAGGGCGGCCGCGTGGTCTTGTTTTTTTCTTTCCCCGGATATTAGCGATTGCCACTTTTTCTCCACTTGCGATCCGCCAATGGTTGAATAGCCATCGACGGAGACGGATGGACGCATGCATGCAGAGCTCCAACCTGCGCGAGTTGAACAACAATGCCATACCAGGTCATATCACATCTGATCTGTACTAAAGTCCTCCGATGTCTGTTGGGCCGCATTGATATGGACGGGGGGGTTTGGTGGTGTGGCTGCCAGAACAAAGGAGGAAAAAATTGAAGGAACTGGCGCAGAACAGGCATCCATCCATCCCATCCTCAGCCCAACCTAGCTAACGAAACCACTTTGCGCGACAACATGAACTAAACTAGAGCTACTACTCTGGACCCCCAACTGAAGGAAATAATAGCCCCATAAGTGCTTCCCAACGGACGGAACAGGGCTGCGGAACATGTGGAGAGTGGATATCAGGCTTGAGACGGATCGAAGCAAGCAGGGCTCAGGTTTCGGGTCTTGGTTGTTACGGGTTCCGGCTGAGCAAACAAGATGCGAGGGGAGGGTGCATGAGGCATATACAGCGTATGAAGTGCCTGAACCCGGGGAAGCTGGAACACAGTCGCAGTTCCAGCCCTGACTCTGATGAATCGAGTGATACTAACACCAACAACGGGCAGAGACACACACCCACACCCATGGATTGTTTTCTTATGTGTAACTGCAGGCATCCTCCACCTCCCTGATGAGGGCTAGTTTGGTATATATTGGTTAGTTATACGGAGCGAGTTTTAGGCCAGCCAGTTAGTGACACGGGGGGGGGGGGGTGAAACTGGATACAACTTCGCTAACTTAACTAGCGAAGTGACCTCAGGAAGAAGGGCTTACCCCGGTTTTTTTTTTCTGGTTCTTCTGTTAAGTTAGTTACTTATTTTCCTTTTTTCTTTTTCTGCGGTCTGGGCTGCATCGTTGGGCGATCACCTTGTCTGGGCACACATCCGCACGCTGTTATTTAAAATATTCTTTTAAATATGGAGCCACCGCCGGCGTTGGGCTTCTTCCTGATTTCTTTTGCGTCTGTTCTTTTATAAATCCTTCTTTATTCCTTCCTTCCTTCCTTCCTCTCACTTCTTATACTGCTACTATCGTTAAGCTACATTACCTTACCACCATATTTAGATAATATATATATTTATATATCTCTACATCAGACACTCGCTGCCCTTTTTTTACTTGACTCGACCATCAAAAACCCCACCTATACAACATATCGTCTTCTCTCCTCCTTAATCAATATTACAATAATAAACCGAAAACCAATACAAAAGAGTAAGTAAACAATTCATTCTCTTTGTTTCCCTATCTTACCCCCGTTCCCGTATTCGGTTTCCATCCCCCGGCCGCGATACGAGCCTCGGCTCTCATGCTCCATGACTCTGTTATCGGGCCTAGGCAGCTCAACGTCGGGCGAGAACGACTATTCTGCTCGTCATCAACGATAATGGCATGAAAAAGGAGCTCCGGGTGGCGATGACTGAGCGTGTACGGGCAATGGGATGAAAAGAAGAAAAATATATATCATGTGCAAAAGCCGCGGAGATGGAAATACATATATCCCGCCATTCAGCTGCATTGATATATAGACACGAGGTTCTTTCGTTCGTTTGCTAATAGGATAGCATAGCATACAGCTTAGCCAAATATTCATATACATCATCCACCTCTCCGGCTTCAGACAGTACAACGGCAAACGAAAAGCTCATCCATCGAGCAGAGTACCCGTTGATATTAGCAAAAGAATCGGCGCAAACCAGGAGCCACAGTTACATTTTCGAAAGATCATATCAACAAACACAACGTCCTCTCCCCTCCAACCCGGGAAACATACAAGCCAAAAGGGATAGGAAAAGGGAAACAGCATTTAAAAAAAAATGCCCGCCACCATGTCCCAATCGTACCACCAACACATCCTCTCCCCAATCCCCTCAAAGTCCACCATCGTCAAGGGCACAAACGGCACCACAACCACCGGCACAAGCACAACCAAAACCTCCAACATCAGCGGCACCAACGGCATAAACACATCAACCTTCACCCAAGAGATCTCCCGCGCCATGCAGGCCTCTTCCTCCCAGCAACCCAAGTACGCGGCATACCCGTACCTTATGGAGGATGGGTTTGAACATCCCCCACCGCCGCCGCCGTCGCCCGTGGGGTGGTCGAGGTCGTGAATTGATATTTAAATTGGATTTGCTTTTTCGTCGGAACTAGGGACGTGTTTTTTTGGTGTGGCTCAGATTGGTTTGCCCTTTTTTGATATTCCCGTTATTATCCCTTCCCTAATCTTCCTTCTTTAATTTTCCCGGTTTTTTAAGCTCCTTCTTTTCTCCCCTTTCTCCTTTGTTATCATATCGATTGGGATTTTTGGCGTATCCATTCCTTCATTTTTGCTTCATTTTGCGGGTTTCGTTCACATGCACGTATAGACAGGTAAATATATATATATAGACAGGACTCCGGAGGATATAACTGGGGCGTTTATTTGCTTTTGGGGGTTGATATATTTTCTTCTCTCCCCTTGTCCCCCCTTTTTTATTTATTTATTTTTTATCCCCGAGTTTTTCTCTCTGTTTGGGCCAGGGTGAAGGGTGCTTATCAGTCTCACGCGCTCCGCCCGCATTGCGCCATATATCCGCATTTCTCCTCAAGCGATAGCATGTCCCGTTAAACTTCATACTTTATATAGCTACCACCATTAATCCAAAATCCTTTCCCACTTAAATAGGCGCGAAAACAGCCCCCCAAAGTGTATTTTGTTTCTCCTTTCTCGGACCATGTAGTTGTGGACTACGCGGTAGTTCGAGCATGGTGTTTTCTCCCCATGCCTTCGTTACCCTGAATCCTTGGCATCAACACAATAGGTATGAATGGATAGACAGGCTTGGCCTTCTAAATTACCTTCCACATGCATGTCGGGTACTGAACATACATGCACTGCCGGAGATTGCCATGGGACGAATCCTTAAATTGCCGTAGACGTAGGTATGCATTTCGGAGAACATTCGCCCATAACATGGTTCACCTGGCGCTCGGGAACGAGTTCGGGATACCTGGCGCTCCAACGTGAACAGTCGCGGAGGGTACCCAGTTACAAGGTGGCGGTGCATTTCAGCAACGTTTCACAATGGCCAAGCTTCCCGGCAGATGTCGGCGAAGGATACCCTATTCCATCGTTCTTTTTTTTCTTCTTTTCTTTCGTGCAGTGTACGGAGAAACTCCGTCTGCCTCCGAAAATAATGCCGTAAGCTTCCACAGACTCATCGCTGGACATCGGAACGTTCATCCGCCCTGCCCACCACCGGCATTTGAAGATTGCCTGTCTTCCGGCCGCTGCCGCGCATCACCATCAACCTCCATCCTCACTTCACCCGCCTCGCCCGCCTCACCTCCACGGGCCCCCAAGGGCCTGCTAGAGATATCTGACTCCCGCATCTGCTCCGGCTCCTGCGTCGGCAGTGCTCCCACCGGACCCTCCGCACGGGCATAAATATCCTCCAGCGCCCTCAAGGCATTCACATCACCTTGCAACACGCGCCGATTAAGCTGTTCCAGCTCCGCAATCTGCTCGCCCGTGCGTGCCCAGCCGCGCAACTTGGCTTCGAAGTTCTGGTTCCGCTTCTGGGAGAATGTGGTGCGCACGATGTCTGATTCGCCTTTGGCGTGTTTGGCATTCATGAGGCGTTCGAGGAAGCGGGCCTGGTTTGTGACTGGGGCTCGTGGGACTGCTGCTGCTGCTGTTGTTGCGGCAGTTGCCACATTCCCAGGCGTGGGGGCATTAGTCGTATTTGTATAATTATTGGTCTTCGGTATCTCAGAGGAGCTGGGAATTAAGTTTGCTTTTTGGCCTAGGATCTTGACGCGGTTGGCGGAGATGAGGTCGTAGTCTGGATGTTGTCGGAGGCGGGGAAGTGTGGAACGTTCCTCGGGCATTGAGAAGGCCATCTCAGTCCCGACTAGGTCGACCCATGAACAAGAGAAGATTTGATTCCGGTAAGAGATAATGGGGTTCTTGGAATGTAGATCCATGATTTGAACCTGGTCTTGGTCTTGGTCTTGGTCATGATCTTGGGTGTCTGGATCAAAATCGGCGGGGGCGCTGTCCTGCTGCTGATCCTCCGCGCCATTTTGGGCTGCGGAATGAGGGGAGTCTAGTGATGTGGTGGGTGTGGTGGGAGTCGATGCAGTGCGCTTCCGCGGGGCTCGAATGAGGCCATTGCATGTCGTCAGGTCGAGGTTTACGTAGAAAGTCTGGATACCGCAAAGCGCATTAGCAGGCGCTCGTTTCTAAATATTTGATGGGCCAGCAAAGCCAGGGAGCTTTTGCCCGCAGGGATATGGATATTGTAAATTGAGGTTTACACACACCTCTTTCGCATTATAATCATATTCATATTCATATTCAGAGTCGGAATCGTCTGATGTGACCATTCTCGACGTCTGGTCCTGGGAGGGTGGAGGTGAGCCGAGTGCGCGTTTCATCGTGTCCGCAGCGGGAGGGCAATGGACGGAGTGAGACGATCTCAAATAGCAGCATCAAAGCTAGACAGCCATGTGTCTGGTAGTTAAATTTCCGTAGCTGCTTGGGCTTGGGGTATCCGGCCGGCAGCGCGTCCAAGGGAAGCTCGTCGAGGCGGGGAGCGGAAGAGCTATGAGCTCCGCAGCGGTGATTTTGGGCCCTCGCGGGTCAATCACTCATGATCACAGCAATGAGTCGCGGTAAGCAGCCAGGAACATAGCTTAGCGAACTGATTCCCGACAGGGCAATGAAAAAGAGCGAGTCTGTGTGCTGTGTGTGAAAGCAACAACTGCGGATGTTGTTCAAGAGCGCGGAGGAAAAGAGAGGACGCGAAGCTGACATAAGCAATTGACGATGAGGTCATCGCCTGACAAGGGGAGAAAAGTTCAGAAGAGACAATGGAAAAGAGAAATAGAGAAAAATGAGGAATAAAAGAAGGATTAAAAGAAGTCATTGACTTATCAAATGGAAGAAGCATATATCTAGATATATCCTGATGATTTGAATTAGTAGCACTGCTCTGTAAGATAACTAACTACCATTTGTAGTCCATAGAACTCCTTTAAATCCGACAAAGAAGAACAATTTAACAAAGCGAATCCCATTTTTAAGCAGCTTGAATAAGTTAATAGACTTGGACGCCCTTGGATAGGGATAGTAGCACACACCGCGCTGAGTTCTCCGATCGAAGATCCCCGCTGCGGCGGCTGACACAAGCGCGCATCATCAACTCCAACATCTTCAACATCTCCGTCCAACTCTGATGTCACACACACACAAACACAACAAGTAAACACTAGGGTCTAACAACCAAAAGATCCGCGATGTGATCCACCGCCCTTCGTTTCCACGCTAAATCCCATGGCTGTTGCTGGTCCGTCTTTCCATCTGCTTGGACTCTCTATATCAAGGCTTCCTTATCGCCGTCGTCCCTAGGGTACATACATACATTACCACCAGCCCTAAGGGATGCCCTCCTCTGACTCCTTCGTGTTCAAGTGCGATTATATCCGTCCGAACTAGCTCTGAAGCTTCCACTGCAGCCGCGGGTTGGTGAGCCTAGCAGGTTTTCTCTTTCTTTTCAGTGCCGTTGGAAACTGTACGAAGTCCGCCATAGCTGCGGCTAATCATTCCGCCATCTGCTCCCTCTCCACCAAACCTTTGCAAGATATTGGGCCAGAAGTAGGTTGCTCTTTTATACTGCTACATATATCCATCTTCTCCTGCGTGTAGTGACTCCCGCATTCTACCCATTGGTCAGCAAATCTTCTGATTATGTACCTGTGCTGCGTTGATTTTTAAACTCCGGGCTGGCGGCTCTGTCCGGAACCTGCAGGCTCAGATGCCTCAGCAAGATGCTGCTACTACTCGTATCTAGCCGTGCCTGTTCTCTTTATATCAACTCAAACGGCTTCTGCTAGGGGATATCTCGGAGCCGTATTAGCGCTGTTATCTATCTTGCCTTTGTTATTTGGTGACAGGCTGAACTTTGGCTTTCCGCCCCTCCCGGTCCCGGGCAGGCTGGCCATGACATCTTTGCCAACATGTGGTCTGTTTGGGATAAAACAATTGTTGATTTGCTGAGTCCCCCACTGTCGATATATTTTTTTCCAATGCGATCCCTTTGCCGATCTGGACCCAGGCGGTGGAGTTGATAAGTTGATACCCGGACACCAAATGTTGTCATCCAAACCTACCGCAGAGGGAACTTTTCCTAGTTTGCTCATTTGCCCCTCTCCACGAAGACCTTTTCTTATATTCTCTCTCCCCTTGGATATATTTTACTTTTCACGTTTGTAATCAAGCTCCACCGTGGCATGGGCTTACTGTATTAAATAGTGGCTCTGCGGCCTGCGCTTGACCATGGCGTCCAGCTGCCGCTCCTTCCCCCAACGCCGTCTATACAGCCTGCGTATCGGCATCCCATAAACAGCTTGCCATCACATATCAGCATCCCAGATGGGCTACGAGATTCACCTCCAGTCAACAACGACTACGACGACGACGACGACGACGAGGAACAAGAAGCTGACGGAAACCAGACAATTGTTGTCCCCGATCAGTCTGTGTCTGAAATTACTTCGGTGCCCAATATCCTCATATCCGAACCAGAAGCGAACGATAGACATCCGCCAAATGTTGCGCACGGTAATCTCCCAACACCTGAGTCTACATTGACCCGTCAGCTCGCCGACGATCCCTGGAGACAATCAGATCTTTCTATCTACCAGCAAATGAAGACAAAAACCCGTGCGGCGATCACAATTCTCTCATCTTTAATTGCCTATGTATCGATAAACAGCTTGGCTAGGGCGCTTAACCCTTCCGCCTTCATTTGGTATGACGAGGACAGGGAGGAAAACCGCTGGGTCGCGAGTTCAGATTCATGGTGGGATCGTAAAGCGTGCCGCTGGCTTGGTCTTTGCGGGGTTGCTCATTTTCGAGGAGTAAATAGTCGTTTTGGACATCGCAAGTCTGCACAGCATGGCCAAATACCAACTGCACATACCGGCGAGCAGGAAGAGTGGGAATCTTATTGGACGAGCGGCAACAAAACTCGCCCTGAGGATTGGGCCCACGATGAACGCCGATTGCGCGAGATCCCCAACTACGTCCTGGAATATGCCCCCCTAGTTCACCTCTTCTCCGGCGAACAGTTTTGGCCTGGCGATATTGCGGAGCATCTTTACCACATCACTCCACAGTTGAACTACACTCCTATCCAAGCTCAAGCCGAGCATCCCACCCTCGCTGACCTGAATGAGCTGAACATGTGGCAGGACGGAAGATATGTCTTCTTGACCAGCAATGACAATGTGGAGGATCGACCCCCTTGGCTAGAGGCAAAGAAAAACATCCCGAAGCCTGATGCTGCAGAAGACAAATTGGAGTGGCATAGTGGAACTCACGACGTACAAGGAGATATTGCGGTCAGCGACATGGAAGACTGGTATGATGTGGGAAGCAGTCCTCCAGGGGAAAGAGGTGACCGAGAACACCCCGATTCGCATTCACGCCAGATTCCAGCGGAGGCGGCTGAAAGGTACGATTTTGTGGACGACAAATTAGCCCCGTGGCCGGGCAAGAGAGGAATACGTGATGAAAATAACAAGAAGCCCGGCCGGAGCAAAGCCCCAGCGGTTTTAATCGCCGTTGATAAAGGCAATGGTGTTGTGGATGCATTCTGGTTCTACTTCTACAGCTTTAATCTCGGCAACATAGTTCTTAACGTCCGTTTCGGTAATCACGTTGGCGACTGGGAACATTCGCTTGTTCGATTCCACAACGGGAAGCCCAAAGCTGTATTTTTCAGCGAACATTCGTTTGGGGAGGCCTATAGCTATGACGCGCTAGAGAAAATCGGAAAAAGGGTAACTTCCTCTTCCAACCCCGATATATATATATATATGCCACTAGGAGCAAATCCTAACTGAACTCTCATCCTTAGCCTGTTATATATTCAGCTACTGGGACACATGCCATGTACCCCACACCGGGTACCCACGCTTACATCCTCCCATGGGGATTGCTGCATGATCAAACCGACCGTGGCCCACTTTGGGATCCCGCTCGTAACTACCACGCGTACACTTACGACCACAATAACGACGTTTTACGCGCCGCAAACGTTACCCCCCACGCGCCAACAGAGTGGTTCTATTTCGCCGGCCACTGGGGCGACAAGTTTTACCCCCTGGGTGATCCGAGACAGTATAGGTTCGCCGGGCAATACCACTATGTAAACGGACCATTGGGCCCCAGGTTTAAGAACCTAGGTCGCCGGAAGATTTGCGGAGGAGCTGCGACAGATCCATGTGTCATTAGGAGTTGGATTGGAGATAAGTGACGAGGATCTGGAGAAGTTTCTTGGGAAGAATGCGACGACGGTGTTGTGAATTTTGCTCGTTTTCTTTTCCTTTTTCCTTTTTCTCTTCTTTCGGGATCGGTTTTATCATGATAGACAAGAGGGGGCTCGGTTTCGGTGTCTTGTGGAACGCGGGGCTCTTGAATGGGTTTTTATGAATTTATATTATGAGGTTGGTTTCCCTTTTTGCTTGCATTTTACCTAGAGGATTCGAGGGAGGGGGGAAGGAGTTTTTGGAAGGTCCCATTTCTTGTTTTCTTCCATTGTTTTGAGTCCTTATTATATATACCCTTTGAGACGTCCCTGTTAGTACTGGCGACCCCTTCTCAGGATTGTATTCTGCACACACTCACATACATACATTCACACATATAGAAGATATTGGGGGTTTAGAGGTGCAGTGGATTGAGATGGGAAAACTAGATGTTATAAACATGGTGATGGGCGGCTGGCTGTTGTCATTTTCACATCGAATATTTTAGGGTTGTTTGAACACCTTTTTATATTTTATCCTGTTGCTATTTGTATTATTGTTGTTTCAGAGTTTTATCTACGTCATTCAAGTCGGTGTCACATTAACTATCCCTTGCTGATTCTTACGTCCTGGATTGTCGTAGTCCTAATCCTTGCTTGATAACAACAGAGTTAGGCATGAAATGAGATTTTAAAAAGAAATCATGGGAGAATAATGAAATATGAAGTTGTTCGTTGATATCTTATGTGTTTGCTTATCCATCTGGTTCTCTGCATGCTGTTATGATTTGTATGTACGTATGTGCATATATACATGAAAATTTGACAAAAAGAAAAGGCAAAAGTGGAAATGAAAATGTACATACATTCAATGCACATACACGTACAGTTGACTAGAAACCTAGATAAAACAAATGAAACATAGCAAAGTAGAAGACAAAAAGGGAATCAATAGAAAAGAAAGGGTCATTCATTATACTCGCTACTCGTTACCTCCCCCTAGGTTCATCATCCTCTCTTGGGGTAAGAAGGGCAAAGGGGAAAGAAGGAGTGCAGAGGTTCTCACGGCTGAGTAAACAACGGTAGTAAGAGGTTTCGAAAAGGGGGAAAAAAATAACAAAACAAAAGCAGGTTCAACTATTAGCTAGGTGATGTTACTGTACTTAGATACCTAGATGGAGTTAAGACTCGCAGTTCAGAGAAACGAGCAAAAGGAAAATAAGAAAAATGTAAGGCAAAAGCAGAGAATATCAAGAGAGATATATTTGAAAAATGAAAATGAACTTGAAAATAATAAAAGAAATAATAAGGAAAAAAACTCCCAGTTTCCGCCCAATTAATTGCCCTGATATCCGCCCATACAAAAGCAAAGAAAAAAGAGGAAGAAAAAAAGAAAACAGCCACTTCAACTTAGCAAAGAAGCTTGACCTCAGTAAAACTCCATGTCTGTCCACGCGCCTGCGAGCCCTGGATAAGATATGATTAAAAAAATAAAACAACCAGAGAGTACCGGCAGGAATCAAAAAAAAAAAAACACAAAAGAACAGAAAGAATTCTGAGGGCGACGGGGAGAATGAGAAAAAATTATCATGGAGCAGGCAGGATCTGGAGACGTAAGGAGGTATAGATGAGGACAATATTAGGAGGTAAAACTGGATGAGAAGAAACAAGGAAAAAGAAAAGGAGAATTAAGGACGCCAGCCATTCACTCCTCTCGACCAAGCCCGAGTACTGTAAGAAGAAACAGGCGTTCATGAGCAACACTGAAAAACTAAAGGAAATGATGATATAGACGAGGGATAAGCGGAAAAGGGGGAATAAGAAAAGGGAGGAATTTAGAAGTGCGAATTGATATGGGTAGGGTGGTTATCAATCGGAGGATGTGAAAGTAACACCATGGGATAACAGCATGGAAACAGAGAGTGGCAATGTGCAGTAGCCGGCCTGGTTAACCACAGAGTGCCTCCGCATAAGCACAGTGGGTTAAGGCGAACAAAAGAAGCCCCGGAGAGAACGGGTTCCGTTCGGTTGAGCGTGTAAATCGAAAAATATTCATATCAGGATCCCAACCCGTATAACCTATCCGATGTATGGCTATCCGGGGGCTGGGTATATGGAATTTAAGAAGTAGAAAATAATCCCCGAGGAATGTAGGAAACGCAATGCAGGTTAACAAAGTAAACACGCTGTACGGAAAGAAGGAAAAGTAAAGTTGGGTGGGGACCTAATGTAGCTAATTCGAGCCGAGCATAGAGAGGACCAAGAAGGATGTACTAAATTAATCGACTTGGTCACGTCCTCGAAGGCCTCTTCCTCAATCCAAAATCCTGCTCCTGCATCTCCCTGATCAGCCGCAACGTCTCTGGATCTGCATCCGCATCCGAAAAGCTGCCGCGAGTCGTGTCACGACTCGTCAGTCTGTTGCGCTGATGCGGAGAGGTCGGTGAGGCGCGTCTATTGCTGTGGCGGCTGGGATGAGGAGAGGGGTGGCTTTCTTCAACGCGCTTCTTGTCAACAACGGGATTGTGCTGCTTGGTTTCCCTCTCGTGCTTGAACGAAGAGGTTGAGGAAGAAGGAAGCGGGAGCACATTTGTGTGGTGATGCGAGGAGGATGGACGGGATGAAGAAGAGGAAAGAGAAGATGATAATGGCTTTTTTACAATGGAGGTAGAGGCAGATGAAGATGGGATTGTTACTGACAAGTCTGAAGGTGCGGTTACGGTCGCAGGTGGAGCGCGTGTTGCCGTCGCCGTCGTCTTGCGTTCCCCAACAAGAACTGTGGCTTCAGGAACTAGGCGAGGGTGACGGGAAGAGTTTAGGGATAGAGTGGCATCCTCAGTGACAGAGAGTTCTCCGTATTGTTGTTGCTGCTGTTGCTGCTCGTTTTTTACGGTAGCCTTCGCTTCGCCAACGGTCTGGTTAGGATCGACTTCCATATCGTCCGCGAGAGAGGTAGGAGGAGAGACAAGGCTGTTTACTGGGGCTGTGGTGGTCGGTAAGGAGGAGGTAAGGTCTGATGGTGGTACGAGATCCTCTTTCAATGTGGGCGGTGATGCATAAGAAGTTTGGCTCTGGGTAAGCTCACTGTGCGCTGTAGTCCCGACCTTATCACCAGAGCTTAGCTTCTCATTTGGCCGATTCATACGGCCCTGCAATTGAACAGCCTCAAAGTCCAATTTGGTCTGAGGAAGTTCCTCTCCCGAATACTCGAATTCCGGCTTTTGCCGCTTGCTTAACGTGGGGGATATATTGTCATCGCTAGATCGAGGACGCTTGGTGGAGGTTGCCGCTCGGGGTTTCGATCGTTCTTGCGCTTTGATGGGATCTATCCGGCCATTCTCATCATGAATACAACGACGCTGAGAGAATCCAATAGGTTAGACATGACAACACCGTAGGGTGAAAAGAATAAAAAATCTGGCAGGGGATAAAACTAACTTTACTCTTCCGGCACTCATCACAAGCCTTGCTACGGCCCTTCTTGCCTGAATTGGAGGAATGCGGGCTAAACCCCTTCGTCTTGGCGGAGTTGGCCTGAGGAGTCATTAAGAGTGCTGAAGAATCATCCATGGCGTTGGGGAGCATCACATCCCGTTTCCCTGAATGCTGCTCTTTGATTCGATCAACATATGCGGCGGAGGCAAGGCTCAAGGCCCCGGCAGCTGCCATGTCCTTGCCATTGAGTGGCAGTTGCTTGGCCGTCAAGGACGTAAAAGATTCTAGGATTTGCTCATCTTTATGTCGACAACGGATCCGGCGTTTCCGACAAGCATCACAGGCAACGCGTTTTGGACCCAGGCCGGTCGGTTTCGACATCGAACGTGGTTTATTTGATTGTATAATTTCATCCACATCAACAAGAGAGGCCTTTCGTTTCGGAGGGACAGGTGTTCCGCTTGTCGACGGCGCAGAGGTAGAAGTGAAGCCTGTACTGGACATACCACTCGTATTGAATTCGGATGATTGATAGGAGGGGCGGCGACCGGCTCGCAATTCCAGGTTGTTATTAAGCTGTGGGCTCTCTGCAGCGATATTCCGCTGTGAACGTCGACTGGGTTTAACAGCCGGCTTCCTACCCGACATATCAACCTTGGAATCAAGAGAAATAGCACCAGGGCGTGTCCAGCTCGCGGCATGTTCATTGCCCCTCTTCCATGCTACCCACACCCCAAACTTTACAACGGTGTCGACAGGATCTACTTGTCCCTTAGGGATAGATCTCTTCACGGCATTCCTGGTTTCTGTCGTAACGCCATCAACATGGTACCCACCAGCAATTAAAGCGGTTCTAAGGAGATATTTTGCTAGTTCGGGCAACCCATCCAGCTCGGCTTGTGAGTAGAAGCGTGCATTGTAATACTGCGAACCAGGTTCAGCGTTGTTGCCATTCTCTCCGGATTCGTAGTAAATCGGATATTCGCGATAGAAGCGGTAGTTCTCGTCACGGGAGAATGACTCCAGAACTGTCTGTGGAATGGGATCGTCCTCCAAGTATTTGATGGCAGCATACCACATTATTTTTTGGAAGTACGGATAACGGAATTTCTTAGGAACTTTTGTGTCCTTCTCGATTTTTGCAATCTTGATTTGCATTCCATAGTTCATCTTCGTGAGAAAGTTTCCTCCAATGACAAGGCTATCTTCCGGTGTCCAGACAGCATGGATCCAGCCAGATGGAATCAGCATGGTGTCACCAGCAGTAAGGTCAACTCGATAGCATTCCTTGGTTTGGTTTCCGAGAAAGGTAGTATCCTGAGCAGCTGAATTACACCATTCTTCGTATTTTTTCAGGTGTTTATCCTTGGGCGGGATGAAAAAGAAAGTTTTGCTTCCCTTCAGAATATGGTAGTAAACAGAGGAGCCCCCGAAATCGATGTGGAAGTCGGTGTAGCAATCCGCGACGGACATCAAGACGTAGAATTGGACCTTTGGGAATTCCCCTACGGCCTGCAACTCCGCTGGCCATACGTGGTCTTGGAGGTCAAGGTCACGAACAATTTTGGGTCGTCGAATGAGTCTCCCAAGAGGACTGTTGGACACCTCGAGGCTAATAACGTTGCGAACGGCCTTTGATGCGGAATCGTCGTAGTAGTAATCTGCCCACCGTTGCATGTTCCATCTCTTGTCCTCTCCCTGCTGTGATTTGACATCGATCACTTCGACTCGTTCTTCAGGTCCATAAAGCTCAGCGACATGTCGAACAGTAAGACCTTGCGGGATGACCATGTCCAACAAATCCTGGCCACAATCGATAACTTCATTGAAGTCAGCGTCATCGTCAGGCATGTTATCCGCGAGTTCATCGAATTCCTCTTGCGTGGAGGCCTCGGGTGGATAATAATCGGCCGAGCCAGGAACGGAGGATCGCGTGTTAAGAGATGCGGGAATGATTATCGGTTCAGTCATTCCTATACCTCGCTCGAAATATTCTGCAGTGACGAGCTCCGGACGTATTCGAGCAAAATGATCGGGCAAAAATGTGATCTTCCCTTCCTTGATTGGCTGGATATAATGATGCTCAGGTGTGTCGGTGGACGACATTACATACCCCTGATTTAGGCTGGCATAGTCGATGGCCGTTCGTGCGCGAGAGGACTTGCGTACAAACGTAGTTGGTCCATGCGTAGGGCGACATCCACGGCAGATAAACTTATCGACAGTTCTGGTGTCGCGATCGCTTTTGAATCCCGCACATACGATATGGAACCACCTCATACATCCATCGCAATTTATCCAAGTCACAGCTTCCTCTCCCTCACTATCAGACGCGACTCGATCCAGATGACAGGCCGCGCACGTTGCTTGACCGGAACTATCGTTATCGGAATCTTCCTCCTTAAAATCGGAGGTAGGTATGCTTTTTGGACGTTGGAGTTGAGGCGGTGGTAGTTGGGCATCTAGGCCATTCGCCTGTGTAATAATATCATGATTCTCCTCAGAAGTATAATGTGGATCAACCGAGTCATCCTCGAGCGCAGGACCCATCAATGGGGCTAGGGAGTGACCGGACGCGAAGCCGTTCATGAATGGTCTTGCCGTGAACGCGGAGCCGTCCGACTTCGATCGAATGCGGGACGGAGTACCATTATTGTTGCTCCTAAAGAAAGCAGAGGGTGGTTTGTTCTCCGCAGTAATATCCCATCTCTTCGTCCATAGCTCAGCAGGGTCCGTGGCCCATTTAACACCGGGATTCTGGCCGTTCGTCGGCTCGTGTGCAGCCAGCTGCTGGGGTCTCGAGGCTTCATAGAGGGGTGGGAAATTACTCGGTCTCGCAAAGTTAAGCAACAGCTCTGCGTCAGTCTTCATACTATCAAAGGTAGAAACATGGCTAGTGGCAGGCCTCGAAGCTCCCATTAGCCAGGTAGGTGATGGAGCCTTTTCCGATCGAGCGCGCTTGGATGGTCGTTCAGACTGATTGGGAGCAGGCGCTTGATGGGTTGTCGGGGATATAGGGATAGCGGGTTCCTCGTAGGTAAGAGGCGCGAAGGTTGGGCTTGTCGCGAGAGCAATGGTGGCAAGAGTATCGATGTTTGAACCGGACCTTTGGTGGCCGATTCTACCGGTGGGGTTTGTGCTTGCGTGGTTGCTGGATGAACCGCCAGAAGGGCGATGATGACTGTAACGATTATCATGACTTTCCCGCCCATCTTGAAAGGTATTATTCCATCCAGGCTTCACTGATGGCCCTCTCTCACCAAAAGGATCATATCGGGGTTGTTGGACGCCAGCGTTAGAGTGGGCGTTGCGGATGGTGGAGGAGGAGGAGGAATCGGCGGGAGCGCGAGGCGAGATCGACTCGATGGCATGTCGCGGTGGGGAGGGAGTGCGATAGCGTGATGGCCGCACGCTGGAGGGATTCCGAAAGGATGAGGTATTTGCCATGGCACCCTTTCTGGCGATGGTAGGCTCGCCGGGCGGGATAGAATCGTCGAATCGGATGGATTGCGGTCGGTTTCGCGTTGTTGATAGCAAAGGCGGGGAAGGCAGTGTTGACCACACAGGTCTAACAGCAGACAATAGGGAATGCGCGACGACGCATTCCCGATGGATCAGAGAGTATGACGGATTCGGATTTATTGGGAGGAGACAAGAGGTTCTGATGGAGTGCGCAGGGAGGGGGAGGATGGGAGGCGGAGATGGCTGGGTTGGGGGGGAGTGGCTCCGAAGGCGGTTTGGTTGTCCGCAATGGAGGAGAGGAGAGGAGAGGCTAAGCGAAACGGGCGATGGGCTGGCTTGGGCGGCGGCGGCGCTTGGGGGGCAACTGCTGCAGCTCAGAGCTCTCAGCCACCGTGGAGGACGGCCATAGAGTAAAAGCTGCGGGGATACTGAGGGTTCCTGAGTGTCGATGATCAGAACAAGACAGGCGGATCGTGAATTGACGTTGCGGTGGGAGAGGAGAGCGAGGTTGAGGCCGGCGCCAGTTGACGTTGCTGGTGAGGCTGGTACGGGAAATACACAGCGCTGGCTGCCCACGCCCAGCTGCGGAGTACAATACGGTATTGCGGTTACATCACACCTCCCCGCCGCTGGTGTTCTCGCTGAAGAAACAAACAGCGTCAACAGCTTCCTCCTTACTTAACTTGGAGTAGATAATCTATGCTAACTATTTTGCTATCATTGTCTTGTTTTTGTTACGCCGTAATAGATTTCTTCATTGTGCGTTTTACGAGTGCACATCCCACCCTCTGCGCTGCATCGCATAGACTTCTAAAATCAGAGAGCACGAAGAGCGATGGAGGATTTACTGCTGGTTTGACATCCGTCCACGAGCCACGCTTGCTGTCCTTTCCTACTATACCCCTATCAACACTAACAGCGGCCCGTTTCTAGTGCCACTCCCTCATTTATGACCTTTCTTAGCGGGTATATCCAGCTCGGGGTATTAGCGACATACAACGAAAGTGACAAGCGGAGATCGAAGGGTGTAAGAGGGGGGGGGGGGGGGGCGAAGGAGTATGCGAAACATCTGCGGACAGCCTATTGCGCCTTATCCTACAGGCCAAGGATAGATATGGATGGGGGATGTGCGGGAACAAGGATCGGAAGGGCATGGTATATGGCAGGCCGTCCGTTGAGTTATCCGGCAAGGAGGCGGTCCGACGGTAGTATGGGCGATTTTTGAAGGAAAGCTTTGACTTCTACCCGCTAGAAGTAGCTAAAGGGGGGTTCCTAGATGTTGGGTAAAGAGGTAAGGTCTGATGACTGGAAGAGATCGTAACCGCTGGCCTCAGTTGGCCAGGAACGGTATCAGCGGTTCCTTGCATTGCCGCGCATAGTCCACCGGAGCGAACTTGAAAAAGATCGAAGATTCTGCGTAGAGCTCTTCCGGAGTTGGAGCTTGGGACGGAAAATGCTCGTCCATCTGGTCTGTGTGATAAACCGTACCAGTGGGTTAGGAAGTGTGTAGCCAGGCGCATGGATTGAATGGTGGGTTATATCATGCGCATGGCATCTCCACCACCCCGCCAGCAAATTCTGGACTCTTGAGTGCACTCCATGGTTATTTACGTAGTAGCCATGTCCATCACCAGCTCTCGCGGATTGAGATGGGTATCTTGTTAATTTTACAGTTGGATTTCGAAGGAAAAGCTCCAAGAAGCGTAGAGACAGTGATGCACCGCCACCGCCCCCTGCCCATCAGAACCCTGTGAAATATTGAAGTATGTGCATTACGATTCCTATCCCACGAAGCAAGGGAGATTTTGGCTCTGGACACCCATCTGGATAAGATGTCGAGCTACAAGTAGGTCTAATTGGACTGTAGTTAGCTCATGGGAGTGTTGTCTGTAGTTTGATAATTATCTATTGCAAGTATTTATGATCTGTAAACCCTTGGGATTTTGTATCCTCTACTTTGTATCTACAGGATTTCAAGGTGAATTTACAGTGACGCAATGCGCGCCGGGAAAACAATATACAAATAAAGTTAGAGTTTAAATTTTCTACATTATCTCGATCGGCTGTTATCCATGGATGCCTTCCGAATAGCACTTCTGTTCAAGGGCCATCCGACGATGCCAACTGAAGATGCAAGCAAAAGGGTACCCGTGTAAATGATCACATGCTTATAGGTCCCCAGTCCATAACCAGAGGAAGCAGGCACAGCTAATAATTTCGCAGTAATGGGTCCTGTCACGACGTTTCCAACACCCTTACCAAAGGCCATGAGGCCATACAAAAATAAATGGTCCTTCGACAAAAGTGCGAACTTGGGCCAGAATACAACATACGAGCCACCAAACAAGCCAAAGAGAATGGCGAATGCTAGCAATGGAGCTAAGGACTGCGCATAGCCCCAGACCAAGAACGAAGCAACCGCGGAGACAAATGTCGTGATGAAGACTAGGATATAAATGTTGTTGAACCGGTCGGAGAGATGGCCGAAGCCAACCTGACCAAGTGTGGAGGCGATATTGAATGCCGACAAGAGAAGCGCGCCCATCCGAGGCGAAAGGCCAGCCAGGGTTGCAAATGTCGGCAGATAGATAGAAGGGACGTAGATGGCAAAGCCCTGGAACAGGTTGGAGAACATCAGAACCCAGAATTGAGGCTTATGGACAAAGTCAAATTCCACCTTAGCGGTACGTTCATTTCTGTTGTTCGATGGAAGCCGTCTACCCTTGATCAGGGGTAGGATAGGCACCACTAAGACTGCTTGGGCAATAGCAATTCCCCTAAGCGCTGTGCGATATCCGTAGGCCGCCAGGAGCCATTCAACAAGGAAAGGTAAGCCCACGCCGCTAACACCACCACCGGCAAAGACGACACCGTACGCAAGGCCTCGTCGTTCAACGAACCACTCGTTCAACATGCTCACGAGCGGTGCGTACACGACGAGCACACCGATCCCATAAAGAATACCCTGGCTGGCAATGAGTTCCGGAATAGAGTTGGCAAACGAAGCCCAGACAAGTGATAAAACACAAATGACTGAGCCAGCGATGACCATGGTCTGTCGCCAGGCATGAAATCTCCCTATCAAAGGCGCAGCAAAGGGAGTCCCCAGAAAGACTATGCTGGTGGCGGCGGTGCCAATGACAGGAATATTGGGATTGCGCAGAAATTGCGGGAGACGGCTGTAGTGCTCCTGGAAAACACCAAAGGCGATGTTTAAACCTATATGTAACTGTTAATAAGGGTTCCAAAATAAGAGGAAAAAAGAGAAAGAAAAAAAATGATAGCCAACTTCAAATTATGTGGAGCTTACCCCATATCACGGCCTCTATTAGGAACGAACCGAAAAGAAACAACCATGCGCCGGCGCCTTTGTCCGCTGGGGTCAACCCCGCAGCGGGATGGTCGTCCGGTTGCGCAGAGGTCGGATGACGCTCATCAGGTCTATCAACTCTATCGAGCTCCATAGACATATTAGATGAAAAGAAAGAAAGAACGAAGATAAACACACAAGGTGATTGTTAGTATGTTAGGGAAACCTGTGATAGTTAATTATGAGAGGGGATTGGGAGGGTCGCTCTGGATTTCTATTTCCCATTCCGCAGCAATGACCTAGCTCGTCGCGCTTAGCCAATGGCGTAGTGGGTTGAATTATGGTGGAGAGATTCGCTGTTGTGTAGAGTAAGCCCTAATTCTAGAGGCCTGGACATAAATATTCCAGATGGGAAAGTCGGATTATGACTGTGACCCAGAGCTTCGGGAAGCAGTTTTATCATTTGTTGTGAGAACGCTTCTGACGTGATAGAGGCGGCATTTCCCCTGCTTCTGTCTCTTTTTCCTCCCTCCCCGGTATTACAAAAGATCCATTGGATATTTTGTCCAGGTAGGATTTCTCAGCTTCCAGCCGTTTGATATTCATCCAGTTGCGAACAATTGAATAATTAACTAATGCGTGGGGGAGCATGGTAAGCATGGCCGCGATGTATTGTTCATCGTTTTGCTGATACTGCACAAAGCCTTGTCTTCTTGTATGCATGCCAACGTGTTCTCGGCCATGTAGCATGAGCACATTTCCAGGTTTTAAGCAGCAGCTTGCACCGTTGGGTTGGTCAATGCTTCTGTTTAGTGTGTTTCCACCCAATCCCTGGCTGCCCCCACCCCACGCTGTCGATAAGAGCAGTTGTCGGAAGCAGACTGCCCTCTCTTACCTGTTTCAAGTGATGTAATGCCAGATATGGAATAGAGACGCGTGCTTGTATCTCTCCTGAGAGATGTGAAGCTATACTGAATGATCCAAAGCCAGCTTTGTGGTTAACATAGGCGTTGTCCACGGTTGAGGCTGGATGACGTGACCAAGGCGTGAGTGAGGCTCTAAGAGGCTCCACCCGCCGGTTTAAAGTTTCCGGGTGGGTCCTTGGTCTTCATCGGGACTAGTTTCGCGCAAGGGTTACATAATCCGTACTATGCCGAAAGCGGCAATAGCCCATCCGGCCAACCCAGATCTCCAGGAAAGACATGAGCAGGCGTTGACTCTCTCGATTCTGTTAACGATCTGACCCAAGGTCTGTGTCTCCTCTGCCAGTCGACTTATATCCAACCACCCGCGTGTTACCCCTCCCACAACCAGGAACACATATAACACCACTCTGCTCTCAAGCAAATCCCCGTCTCCGCATACCGACCTCGCCTAAGAGATATGAGCCGAAGTACCAAGCTTGCCCCGGAAGCCAACAGGTATGTTCCTTGAATATTTGCTCCTCCCTCTACCCCAGGCCGGCTTAAATATCTTTTTGTGGCAAGCACATAATGCTGGGAAGATATATATGAACGGTACTAACGCGGTGTGGAAATCTAGGATCCTTTTCGTGAAGAACCTTAGGTGAGTTAAACCTCGCATCGTCGTCACCATGCCCTCCCCGTCCGACGTGATTACCTCGAGACTGCATAGATAACTCTTACCCGCAACCCTTTCCGCCTGTCCTACTCGATATTCGTTGGAAAAGAAAACATATCTAATCGTTTCATTTTAAATATATAGCTACAACGTCACCGCGGAGGAGCTTTTTGACCTTTTCGGAAAATTTGGCCCTATTCGGTAAGGGAACACCCGCTCTCTGGTCGCCTTTGGATCAACAAATATTTGAGTAAGGGTATACCTGCTGATACCTGATGGGATAAATAGTCAAATACGTCAGGGCATTGCAGCAAACTCGAAGGGCACTGCATTCGTTGTTTACGAGGATGTTGTCGATGCCAAACAGGCCTGTGATAAATTGAATGGATTCAACTTCCAGAACAGATATCTTGTCGGTTAGTATCTCCATAGTTACACATTCAGAGAACGATGAAACTCTAAGGATAATAGAACGGGCGAACTTGATTGTTCGACGCGCTGAGTTAACGGACCTACTGACTCGTTTAACTTCAATTTAGTTCTATACCATCAACCTGAGAAGATGGCCAGATCCAGGGAAGATTTGGCCACCCGACAAGAAAACCTAGAACGATTAAAACAACAACACGGCATCGACTGATATTTCGTTTTTTTATTCTATTTGCGTGCATATCTCTTTCTTGTTCATTTTTTATTTCCCCCCGCGTTGATCTTTTTTTCTTTTTCTTTTTCCCCACCTATTTCCCCCTGTCATCATATGATTAAAACACCATTCGATGTATTCCTCTCTTCCAAGTGTGACGAATTGCTTTCCAAAGCCTTTTATTTGGAGAGCATTTACCTCTCCTACCAGTGCGCCTTGCGGAGCTAGGGGGGTGTATCTCTAATCTATCCTGGGAGGACACGGTGCAATATTTGGGCCTTATTCTTTTTGCTCTTTTCTTTCTTTCTCGATCGGCTTCTTTTGCCTACACTCCCCATTTCCTTCTTCTCGCTTTTCCTTTTTCCTCCTTCATTTTCCATTTTTATCTTCCTCATGATATTGACGTCAGACTCATGTTCATTACGATTACTCCTGTTATTAGTTTATTTCCCCTGGTAGATTTATACAGGGAGGATACCGCAGAATGTCACCAGAAATATGCAATTATATAAAGATTTACAAAAAAGAAATGAAACAAGAAAACTTCGAGACACAGTAGAAGAGAGGGAGAAAGTCTCTGAGTGTTCTCCTCTCCCGCTATTCCCTCTAGCCGGGATGCTGCCCTGGTTGAAAGCTCATCGCCCTTCACAAAACCCCATGAACCCTCGTGGTTTGGGGTATCCTTTGGCCGCATTATAAAGGATCACACATTTCGAAGAAATTTGCCTAAAGCTTCTGTTCGACATGTATTCGAAAATTTCTTCTTTCACTAATCCCTACTCCGTACAGAGTATTGAGGTTCTCTGATCTGGTGTAATATCTTGATTTTAGGCGCGGTGGACCAGGCTAGACCCTGTGGCGCCTGGTCAAATGGCAGATCACCTGACATCACGCACCCGCAGCCTGTGACCTCGTCGTCCGCATGCCTCAACGACAAAACATACATTCGACACAGAGAGAACTGAGAAAATCCAAAGAAACATAGCGGGCTTGTTCTCACCGACCAGAGGCCCCCTACCGAATACCGGAGCTTGAAAGGCGATTTATCCGCATGTATTAAATATCGACATAGCCTTGCTTGGCATTTCTTGTCTGGGATGGAATACGTTCACAACTTTCGTCCCTCAACCAAGTCTAAATAACTAACCCCGTTCACTCATTTACCTCAACGGGAAGACCAGGGGCGATCGCGGGAAACGAAAGACTAAACAAGGACGGAAGACCAAGAGCAGGAGACAGGAGCAAATAGAGGTAGAGGGAGCGAGAGAGCAAAGCAGTTACCCGCCACATGCATCCGAGTTACAGGCTCCAGTCTTTGCCTACGTTCTCCTCGCGGAGCATGAACCTCGTCTCCAGTTGACCGACTTGTTTAATTATTTAAATATCATCTAGGTGCTGCTTGCCATGGCAGACCTATTATCAACCCCGACCTCAAATGTCATCACCGCCATCGCCATCGCGGCAACCCAAACCCTTTTCCTCCCGTCCTCCACATTCCTTCCCTCACCGTCCGCAACATCCACCTCAATAACATCCCAGCATCAACAACAAAAGGGCGGCGGCAGCGGGGAAAGTGACGGAAACAATGGCGAATGTGAGCTCCTTGGTCCTTTCGCGCTATTCGTGCAGGCCGCACTGGGCGCCCTCGCGCTGCTGGCACTGGTGTACAAGCGATGGCGAGAAAGGCCACAACGACCCGTGAAGGTATGGGCATTCGACGTGTCGAAGCAAGTTTTCGGTTCTGCTATGCTGCATCTGGCCAACCTGCTCGCGTCGATGTTTTCCGCAGGCCAGATCCCAGTGACGGCGACCTATCAGCCAAATCCGTGCTCGTATTACTTGTTGAATCTGGGGATTGATGTATGTGTTATTGATTCTGAATCCCACACCTCTCTTGGGCTAAGATCATCCTAGAAAAGTCTAGGGTACAGTGGCGTACGACTAATCACCTTAATTTTTCTCTATCCAGACCACCCTCGGCATCCCTATCTTAATCTTGTTCCTCCGTATCCTTAACCGCGCTGCCCTGTACACTCCGCTCGCCAACCCGCCTGAATCTATCGAATCAGGAAACTACGGCCACCCGCCTCGCGCCAAGTGGTGGTTCAAGCAATCCATGATCTACTTCTGCGGTCTGCTCTGTATGAAAGCATGCGTCGTCGTCCTAATACACATGCTCCCATTCATCGTCAAGATCGGCGACTGGGCCCTCCGATGGACAGAGGGGAATACCGCCATTCAGATATTCTTTGTAATGCTTTTGTTCCCGGTCATTATGAATGCGGTGCAGTATTATATCATTGATATCTTTATCAAGAAGCCTATGCCCGTTGTGAGGCATGAGAGGATTCCGGGCGAGGATCCGGATGATGGTGATAGTGATTCCGATGATGTTGATGAGGCTGGGATGGCGGGGGACGATGACCGGCATCGACGAAGTGCGCTATTGGCGGGGATGGATGATGGCGATACTGACTTTTCGAGTGATGAGGAAGACCATGTGGTTTTTCCGGATAGTGATGATGAAGCAAGGGTGAAACAGCCTTTGGAAGCTGGTGGCAAAAACAATGGTGCTACGACTTGATTGTGCATCCACCGTGATAGATTTGGAGATTCTGTTTGGAGATATATGCTCAGCTGCCATGCCCCCTTTGCCTGCCTTGTTTATTTTCTCATGAAAGGACAAATGCCCGATACACTCTAATGTACTTTATCTTCTTGTTCTACCTTCTTGTTTACTTGCGGGATGCTTTGTGAATGGCGTACTGGCGTGCTGGCGAGAATTCTGGCTACGTTTTATATTCTGCATTTTTGCTATTGTCGTCTTCTTTTGGATATCCACGCATTCGCCTCCTCCTTCTCATGCTATACGGTCTCAGCACAGTTGAATCCTAGCGTTGTGTATTGTTTCCCCCTTTTATTCTCGTTCCTACGCCGTAAGCGAAGCGTTATTTTTCTTCCCTTCTCTAGTCCCTTTGTCTTTTTTTAACGCATCAAGCCCAAATCACTATATATATATCGCTTTTATTTTAGATTCATCTTCAACTTTGGAGTTCAATGCTCTCGGGTGCGTAATGACGTGATATACCCTTTTCACAAAAAGCCAATAAATAAACGGCGAATTGGTAGTATTTCATTCTTTTACAGCGATTTTTCTTATTCAGGCGGTCCATGAGGCATCTTGACCTCCTTTATTTTCAGAAAGCTCCCCTGGCGCTACGCTTTCGGTAGTTAAGGTCTGATATGTTGTAGAAATCCGTATCATATCTACAATTTATACAGGAGCATATATTACAGCTAATCCTCATCCTCCTCTGGGGCACTATATCAAGGTGCATAAAATCCATATATTGCAGTCGCAGCCTCTGTAGTCTACGGGTATGCAGTTTACCCGATATGGAGAAATGCATTGGGGGTTTGAAGGTCATGTGACAACGGGTCTGCCTCAGGCATCGACTTTTTGGATTTATTTTTTGGAACTAAAAAAATGAAAAGTGGACGTTGACAAACACAGCAATTACCATTATGGGTACTTGTCCACACGATTATAAATGAGCTGCTATTTTATACAATTTGGATAATTTATTATTCGTCCTTACCATCTCTTGATTCTTTCGGCGCCACCAAATAACACACGGCGCAAACTCCAATGCCCTCAATGCAAAAAGTCCGCGTGAAGCAGAAAAGAGCCCCAGCAGCTACCTCGCTGCCAACGGATGCAGGCTTTTTTGTTGATACTCACGGTACCTCTGAGGATGATGACCTCATTGACAATGCGAGCAGCGAAGATGAACCAATGCCCAAGGATGAGACGGAAGAGAAGCTTGAGCGGTTACTCTTTGGCGATGCGGCGGGGTTCCATGATGCGTTAAGGGAGCGTGAGGTTGAAGGTATGGACCTTGTGCCACGGGATAGTGGAAGTGAGGATGGAGAAAGAGACGGAGAGGAAGAGGAGGGCGGGTTGGAACATGTTGATGACGCGGACGTAGGTGTTGCTTTATAATATATAAACTTATCCATTTTTATAAAGTCGAGCTCGGGTCAAATGAAATTTCTACTGACGTTTTAACATCTGATATAGCTCTTCTTCCTCGACTCCGGAACCGCAGGAGCTGACGTCGAGTTCCCAATTGCGCAGGGTGCGTCGGATGATCAGCGGGAAAGTGAACCCCCTGCGGCGTGGGAAGATAGTGACGATGAGCGGATCACGGTCTCTCTAGCAGGTAATAATAGGCTGCGAAAGCTACGGCTTACCGAAGAAGACGATGTCGTCACTGGCTCCGAGTATACACGAAGATTGCGCAAACAGTTTGAACGACTACATCCCGTTCCGGATTGGGCGAACCCATCCAACATTGCAGGTGGACGCAGCGCGAAGAGAAGGAAGACAGGAGCGCAGTCGGATGACGAGAGTGTTTTAGGCTCTGATCACATGGATACCGATGAAGAGGAGGAAATGTCTTTGCAGCCGCTGGCGCGCCTATTGCAGAATGCTGGTAATCTTACGAAGGGTGAAAATAACGTCAAGAGTGGTGGGAAGCGGAAGCTCCGCCAGGAGGTCCTGGATATTCAACGGATGAAGGATGTTGGAAAGGGTCAACCTGTATGTTTCCCCCTTTTCCAAGCTTGTAATAATACTCTTGAGTGCTTTTCGGTAGTGCTAACACTGACCCTTCAACTGCAGTCCACCATCGAGTCTCTCACTTTCCACCCACACTACCCTCTCCTCCTGTCCTCCGGCCCGGCGTCAACTCTCTTCCTCCACCACATCTCCCCCAAATCCGTCTCTCCGAACCCTCTACTTACCTCCCTCCACGTCCGCCGCACCCCCATACACACGAGCGCTTTCTCCTCCCCTACAGGAAACCAAATATACTTTTCTGGTCGTCGCCGCTACTTCCATATCTGGGACTTGGATACGGGCAAGGTAGAGAAGGTCAATGGGCCTGCTGACCGTAAAGAAGAACAGAAGTCTATGGAACGCTTTAAACTATCTCCCTGCGGCCGGTGGATGGGTTTCGTCGGCAGCGCGCGGAAAGGGGGAGGTATTGTAACGATCCTCAGCACCACAACGCTCCAGTGGGTTTCACAGGTGCGCATTGACAGCCACAATGGCGTTGCTGATTTCGCGTGGTGGAGTGATGGGGAGGGTATGTGCGTTGTTGGCAAGAATGGAGAGGTTAGTGAGTGGGATGGTCGGCAGAAGCGCATTGTTGCGCGCTGGATCGATGAGGGCGCGGTAGGCACGACGGTGATTAGCCTTGGTGGAAAGTCTGGAAGAACGCAGATTGGCGGCGATAGGTGGGTGGCGGTTGGAAGTTCGAGTGGGATTGTGAACATCTATGACCGGAGGCCGTGGGCTGCGGCTGTTGCGGAGATCGAAAAGAAGAGCAAGGGGAAGAAGGTGGATGGAGAAGAAGATCATGGCGATGGGCAGTCTGGGATCCCGCTCAACCCGAAACCGACGCGCATGCTTGACCAGCTAACGACGCCCATAAGTCATCTTGTTTTCTCGGCGGATGGACAGTTGCTCGTCATGGCAAGTCGGTGGAAGAAAGATGCGTTGAGACTGAGTATGAAAATAGACCCCTCAACTATCCCTACCCACCCTATTCTTTTCACACATGTGTTCTCTGTTCGTACATGGACTTTTGCGAAGTCTCAGTTGACTAATAATAACTTGCGCACAGTTCATCTCCCGTCATGCACTATATATAAGAATTGGCCTACGTCCAACACGCCCTTCGGGCGCATTTCGGCAGTTGCTATCGCACCAACGTCGGATATGTTGGCTGTCGCAAACGAGCAGGGAAAAATTCGGCTGTGGGAAATTCATGGCTAGCACCCTGGTTGGCTCTCATTGTTCTGCGCTATACCCATATATGGGTCTTTTATAAACGGCATGGCCCTCGAAGGGGATCATGGGGTTACAAGGGTAGGTGCGAAAGATTATCATCTATGCCTACCAGGAATGGAAAACAAAAATCGAATAGAGATGGAGGTACGAACTACTCTTTAATAGAGTTAATAAAAATATATTGCTACAAATTCAATGTCCAATGGAATGGATTGCCATTCTTTGCTTGATGCACCAATTGCCTTCTCAACGCGACAAAAATTCCGCCTAAGCGCTCCATGCATCCCTCCTCCAATGCTCTGATTTGCTGCATGATGAGACAAGGATCGGAGCATGGGGTGTTTTGAACACGGTCTGGTCGCCGAGGTCTAGATCTACCATTGTGGCTACCAGGGCTCCTGTGTCTAAGGTTTCTTCTTTCGCACTCTATTTCTTCGAGGCACAATTAGATGTAGAATAAGGAGAATTTTTTTGATTTCCTGGCTCTGTGCTGCTGGTAATACACAAACCGAAGATGTGGCCTTCCATTGTGACGGATTTTTGAGGTTCTAGGGGCAAACGGCGATCTTGAAATGGACTAGACAGGTTTGTCAAAAAATATGACAAGCCGCTGCTGACCTACCTCTGTCTATGAAAGTAAAACAAATGAGAATTAAAGCAAAAGAAATAAAGTAATGGTCTATATATATATGTCTTTTATGCCTTACCATCTACATCCTATGTTTTATCTGTCCATCTACTTTGTACACAATTAAAAAAGTCGCCCCTAATACTTAGCGCACATCTTCTTCATAGCATCTTTATTCCTAATTCCCACCAGATTCCCCTGTTTAGCCCTTTCAAGCGTCAACGCCGCTATAAGTGCCGCACCGACACCAGAGCCATCCTCCGCCCCGCTCATCACAACCCGATCCGGCTCGTTATCTGGCCAGTCGAGAATCTCCCTGAGCGCTTTGGCACCTCTGGCTTTAAAATGCGGGTACTTTTCGAACACTGACCCGTCCGCGCCAACATGACAGTGGGTAATATTCTTCTTCTTGCAGATGGCCGCAACGCCGCACGCGGAGAGTCGCGCGGCGCGCGTGCCGATTAATTCTGCAAGGCGTCTGCAGAATTCGAGCTCTGAAGACATGGCGTGGATTCCAAGACTGCGTTCGAAGAGATCACGGGTTTCCGACAGGTTCTCAAAGGGGTCTTCTTCGATGAACGCTAGGAAGGAGGAGTCTAAGGAGTACGGTTTTCGCAGCTTCGAGATGTCCTGGTTGGCAAATATGAGCTTGCCCTTGTTGTCGTAGAGGTCTAGGAGAACGAGGCGGAAGATCTCGCCGAGGTAGAGACCTGCGGTCATTTTCTCAAAGGCTTGTTGGCCGGGTCGGGGAGAGTCGCGGTCGATTATGACGTCGTATTGGGTTCGGGGGAGGACGACATGCTCGTTGTCGAAGGCGCCATATTCGCAGTTGATAGCGACGGGGGTGTTGGGAGGTAAGTTGTAGTGGGCTATTTTAGGGATGGAGCCAGCGTTTTCCATGTAGGCGGCGTTGACGCCTGTGCCGAAGATACAGCCGATTTTCATCTCCGGGTCGGTGTATGCAGAAGCAATAAGGGTGCCAGTCGTGTCATTTACCAGCGCCGCAACTTTAATCGGAAGACCCTAGACATGTAATTAGCACATGGCAGCCAACATCAGAGGTAGAGAGTTTGTTCAAAACGCGATAGCGGGAAGAAAGAGAAAAGGGCTAAATTTTTACCTTCTTAGCCAATGCTTCTTCCAGCAATGGGACAACATCCTTGCCCTCAACACCATCGATATCAAAGCCCTTGGTCCATCTTTGTAGTACACCGTGGTCAACATAATCCTGTGTGGCAGGGTATGAAAAAGTAAAGCCCAGTGGCAGATCCGGGAGGGAGGAGCAGCCCTCATGGTAGTATTCGATAAACTGGTACACGCAGTCGGCAATGTATTCCCATAGTTCTGACGATTCGCCGCTCTTCAGTTCTTCCGGGATTCGATATTTTGACTGTGTGACGTCGAACTCGCCCTTCTTTTCGGAGAGCTCGATTTCGCAGACACGTAAATTGGTGCCACCCATATCCAGGGCGAGGAATGTGCCCTTTTCATGGCCAGTAGGAAATCCCAAGACCCAAGTGACGTTCATAGGCTGAGGAGGAAGCGTTCGTCAGTAAGCGGCAATTGGATGGCCCCTCCTTGAGGGTGTACCGAGGACGCAAACCGGAGGGTTGGGGGAACTTACAATGTTTCCGCCTTCGACACTGAGGCCTTTTGCATCCAAATTGTTAGAATAGCCAAATATTCATTATTTTAAGAGGCTGATCCTCAAGGTATAATTCCCGCACTCTCCTGTCACCTCACCACTCTGTTTTGTCTTGGGCGCAGATATCTACCGATTGGACAAATAAACGTGGATAGAGGGAACTCACCCTTCTGTAGCTCTTTGATGAAATGTTCAACAATCTGTTTCAGCTTCGCCTGGTCAACTGTGAAGAGCTCTTCCAGTGTCTTGAGCTGGTCAAGCATGTCCTTGGGCATATCAGCCATTGAGCCTACGGGGATAAGATTTGTTAGCGGTAGCGGTTACGCCTTTGGACTTTGATATATGGCCGCAAAGGCATAACACCTAATCCTACGGCTCAGACATATTCCAGATCTCAAACGCTTAACGGGGTCTTCCTGGCGAATACTCACCCTTTCGGGACGGCTTTCGGCGGGGTGCTATAGGCATTGTGATAGCGACCTATGGTCTCGAATCGGGAATTACTGGATAGAAAGCGGGTTTACTGCAGAGTTCAGGAGCAGAATAATCGAGGGGACAGGCGAAGAGTACGGTACGACGGAGGAATTGGGGTTGATCGGTGTAAAAGTGGATGGGGTTGAGGTTGGCAAGATATAGCTTCCTATTATTACGGAGTAGTCTGCCCCGCGAAGGTTTGTCGGTGAGATCCAAAACCAAGGCGCCGATGACAGATGACGACAGTAAGCAGCCAGCATAGAGCTGAGCCCGTGATTTAGCACAGCAGCCGTAACACTAGCGCAACAAGAATGGGCGTAATATATGATAGATTTGTTTAGTTTTTTTATTCAATTTATTTGTATATTCTACTTCTTATATAGGCTCAGGCAGCTTTGGCCCTATTTCAAATCGGCTCACATATTTGATGCTGCGCCAAGGTGCGTCATGCTGCAGCGATTCCGGAAATCAATGTGTATGCAAGTGGGCGCATTGGCTGGCAGGCCACAGAATAGGAAAAAATTCTCGGAGCTGGCTCAGATATGCTACTATTTCGATTTCTTTGAATAACTATAAAAGCACCATCGTCCTCAATCAAAGAACAGCAATATGCTGTGGAATAAAACGAAATAGAATCCATTCAAAAGGCTGATAGAGTACTCTAAACATCCCTAATTTTGATCGTGGTCGTCATTAAAATCTTTATAGTTCCTTTTCAAGGTCCATAGTGATATGCAGGGAACGAAACCGGTGTTGTCCATTAGTTAGTTATTTGACCGTTCTGTCTCCTGGTCACTTTCTTTATTATCTTTCGCCCCCGGCGGTGGAGATGATTCGTCCTGCTCTGCGGCACGATCATCACCAGATTTTGTCTCTGGCTTGCATTCCTGTTGCGGCATGGGGTCAGGATTTTCTGATTCGGAAGGCTCGTTATCCTTCTTCATTACTCGATCTTCATCATCCTTGGAAGTGGTTGTGGGTTCGCGCTTGTCCGTTGCATCTTCTCCTTCTCCCACCTCACCCTGCTTGACCTCCTGTAGCTCTGCACGGACCTGGTCTTCGTGGGATCGCGATATTCGCAAAGTATGTTCCACTTCTTCTGTCAACCGATCGACCTCATCACGGAGCAGCTCATCCTTAGAGCGAGTCGGCTTCTCCTTTTCTTCCTCCATCAAGCCTGCTTTTTCGGGATTTGTCTGTGCCCATAATGCCTCTAGTTCTTCGCGCCAACCCAGCGCCTCTGCCAGTTTTAGCACGCCATCGTCACACTCGCCTAATAGCAATACATCATCTGGTCTAGTACCGAGCCCACCAACCCTATTGAGGTTAATCAGAAGCCGAGGACACCTTTCCTTGCACAAGCTAGGTAAACTAGCGAACGGCTGTACACTCAAACTAGTGCCCATTATAATGCACAGGTCTGCCGCAGCTGTCAGTGTACGGTTCATGAAGAAAACTTCTGGCAGGGGCTCCCCAAAGAACACAATATCAGGTTTCACGAGTCCCTGGCATTCGAGACATAGAGGTACATCATTTGCATTTATCGCCTTGCGCATTAAATCTTCAGGGTATGGAGCTTTACAATCGATGCATCGGTGTGATGCATAGCTTCCATGTGCTTCAACAATCATCTCGCCTGGTAAGCCGGCTTCCCGCTCCAGACAATCGATGTTTTGCGTAAAGAGCTTGAGCAAGCGACCCTTATCGTAGAGGAGCTTAATAAATGAGTGGGTGAGCGTTGGCCGATAGCGTCCGGGGAACATCTCCCTGGACAGGGCATAAAAGGGATAGGGGTTCTTGCGAAAGTACGAGATGTCAAATACGGCTTCTGGGTCCGGGAGATTTAGACGGGCGAGATTGGCGTAGACCCCAGTATCCGGAGAACGGAAATCGGGGATTCCTGCTGCTGTGCTGATGCCTGCGCCAGTCTGTGTAAGGTTGGGAGGGAAATTATTAGCAATGCATTAAGATGTATCGCAACGAGTGATATGAAGTCCTCACCAAGACCACAATCCTCCGAATATTCTTTTCTTTGATGTATTCAGCGATTCCTTCTAGGGACCGTGATTTCAAGGTTGTTGGCGGAGTGTTTTCGTCCACCAGCACGGAGCTTTCGTTCCCCATTTTTGACGGGCGGCGAGAGGACGAGCCTTTTTGATGCCTGAGCCTCCGTCGATGGCCTATTTTGGCGTTTCAAGAGTGGTCCGTCTATATTATGCTCTGAAAGAGAGATGAGATTTATCAACTTAAAGCCCTGTCCTAGCTTTCAACTGAGACTGGGCGAATGGGAACAAGAGAACGTAAGGCCGGTAGTCTAAGAGAAGAAATGAAAGAAAGACGTGAGACCGAAAAATGGAACTGGAAAGTCTCACAAATCTATATCACCAATGAGTTATGTATATGTGTTGGCTGATTTTCTTCGTTAGAGTTCATGTCAAGGTTCCCGTTGCCATCGTTTGCCCCGCGGCTAATTCTTGGACAGCCAGGTCCGCACTAGGCGCCAAGCGCCGGCCGTTGATCGACAACCGTACAAGCTTTCTTGCTCTCAACGCAACATGGACGGGTATTCCCAAGCTTTATTTTTAATTGCACATCCTGAAGCTACATCATGGACTTCAGCTTGGAAAGTCTCGATTACCTCAATCGGGACCGGCTAGCAATGGCCCAACAGGCCAGTACACCCCCGCCCGCCGGTGTCAATGGTCAATCTGGCCAAACGAAGGAACCTCCGACAACCAAGGACAGGTTGCAAGATAATAGGCACACGAAGAAGGCTGAACTTCAAGCGAGTGATACCCGCGAAAAGCAACGAGCCAACGGCCATGAGAATTCCGTTCATAATCCGGACCCTGAGAACCCCACTGACATCTATAACGCCTGCACTATCGCGGATATCAAAGCCACTTTGTCCCATCTTCACGATCGCGAAGCTGCCGTTACTGCCCGCCTCGATGCACTCATCGCTTCCCAGAAAGATTTCTCCCGCGAATTAGGCCGACTAGATCTGCTCCGCGCCCACCTAGGCTCACAAGCAACCACTGCGCGCTCGACCAGCCATGGTATGCTTGCGGACGCTGCTAGCACCGCTGACCGCATCTCCAGCGCCGTCAAGCGCCTCGACCTCCAACAGTCGCGCGTCAAGGCTACACTGGACGTAGTGGAACAAGTGGTGGAGTTGAAAGCGTGCGTGCTAGGCGTAGCTGGATCAATGGGGGCATCGCAAGATTGGGAAATGGCTGCGAGTTACATGAATCGTGCATCGAAAATTCCCAAAGAGGTCATACATGGTGATTTTGCTGCAGAGATTGTGCCTACTGCTGAAGTACCGGACCCGCCAAGTGTGACGCTAGAGAACGCAGCAGAATCGCTCTGCGGCTTGTTCTTGCGAGAATTTGAACGGGCTGTCAAGGACAACGATGATGCGAAGATCACGCGGTTTTTTAAGCTGTTTCCACTCATTGGAAGGTCGGCCGTCGGATTGGATGTGTATGGACGTTATGTGTGTCAGGGCGTAGCGGCACGGGCAAGGACTAATTTACATGCTGGTACGGGTGCGGAGCAAAGGAAAGATGGATTCTTTTATGCAAATGCGTTGACCAAGCTGTTTGAACACATTGCGCAGATTGTTGATGGGCATGGTGCATTAGTGCAGAGACACTATGGTCCGGGCAAGATGACGAGGGTTGTGGAGAGATTGCAGGTCGAGGCGGATGTTCAGGGGGGCATTATTTTGGAGTCCTGGAGCGATGACCGCCATGTTGACCGCAAGTTGACAGACATCAAGTCTTATGCTTTCACATTTCTTGTACAAAGCTTCCTACCCGCTGCGAGGGGCATGGGAACACCTCGAGCGAACTCACCCGCTAGTCGGGATGCCGCTACACAACGATCAAGCGAGGATGAGGGAGTAGATATGAAAGAGATTGATGGACTTTTGAATGAGATGGCTGTTATGCTGGGGAGGTGGTCATTATATTCCCGCTTCTTAGCCGATAAATGCAGTGTAAGTCACTGGCTATTTCTATACTTCTTACGTGCTACATTGACGAGTACTTCCGTTATTACGTACTAGCTCTAGACGTATGGTTACAGACTAACAAGACTACAGAACGACAATGAGGAGGAATTAGAACTACCAGAATTCCTTGTTCAATCAGCGCTATGTCAGAAGGTTAGCGATCGGCTAATCCATCCGTTCAACTCAATGACTACATTTTTCCTCCGGCGGTCGGTGGAGAAGGCGTTCCAGCTGGACGAAGGACCTCCAGAACTAACACTGAACCGACACCAACCCTTACGCGCCAACCCACCACACATTACCTCAGCTGTGGACGACATCATGTACATCGTCAACAAAGTACTTCAGCAGTCACTCCGCACCGCGCAATACGCCGTCATGGCCAGTGTGACCCCGTCGCTCGCCCGAGTTCTTGGCACCGATTTCATAGGCATGATCCAGCGCAAAATGCGGGATGAAAGTTATCCCAGAGGAGCGGCAGGTGGCCCTCCACCTGAAGCTACCGTCATCGCCTTCCTAGTCCTCATCAACAACCTTGATGTGGCTATTGAGTACATCCAGCGCATCGTGAAAAACCACGTGGGAACCACTGAACCAAAAATTGGCAGTAACCAGGCTGGCGACGCGGCAGCTGGCGAATCTCCGCTCGACAACCTCTTCCCGCTTGATGACGAGGCGCAGAAAGTAGGCAGCATGTTGAAATCCTTTTCCTCCTCGTTCGAATCCAAAGCGCAAGATCTCGTCAATGATGGGATTCAAGTTGTGTTCAATAATGTCATAAAGGGCCATCTCCGACCCATTCTAGCAGATTCATTCCGTGATATCGAATACCAACCCCGGGATGGCAGTGCTGATGAGACCGGGCTTGCAGACGGAGAGGGGTTGATGGATGAGGGCGACAGTAGTGCCGTCCGTCACCGGTTCGCAACGGCGTGGGCGGATCTCCTAGAACCTATCGCCCGAATCCTTAGTGGACGAGCCTTTGAGCGGCTACTTAGCGTGACTGTGGCTGCACTGGCACGACTATTAGAAAAACGCATCTGGTCGTATCATGGCCGTGTGAATGCGCTAGGGGCAGCGCGACTGGAGCGGGACGTAATGGGCATTGTGGGTGCAGCGGTGGATGTGGGCGGGAATGATGGGGGTCGCAAAGGCGGTGGCACAGGGGAAGAAGATCATGCGAGACGATATGGAGGGGGACGATATCGGCACCGCGAGGCTTTCGGGCGGTGTTTGCAGATTGTGATGGTGATGGGTATGGAGGATGAGGAGTGGGAGGAGGTAGTGCGCGGTGGCATGGAGGACGTGGCTGATCGCTTAAGTGTGGATGAACGGGTGAGGGCAAGGGGGATTGTTGTGCAATGAATATAGTTCTGGAGGCGGAGGAGATCACAGGAGTGAAATTGTGGAAGAACCACTAAAATCGTAGGAAACTGATTCAATATGTCTTAACTTTTTGCATCTTGCTTTACAATAGACACCCCGCAATAAAGTGGAGGAAATATGAGCAAAATCGCGTGCGGTAGCGAGAGCCTGCCAATATGACAGGCAGTGTAGTTCATTCCAATTGAGGCACATATACGGAGTATTCAAGTTTACATTAATGTCATAAGCACATGCCTGAATTCAAGGTGCATGGCGCTCAGCTATCTCAACACATCCCAATAATGCAACCAGATGGAGTCCTCCGAAACCACCCGGCTGCCACAGACCCAACCAAGCTTCGAAGTGGATAAGATAAAGACACGGCACCCAAGATAAACCAACAACCTAGGCCCGTGGTGTGGTCCAAACCCTATCTACCTAACCTTGATAATAAAAAAAGAAAAGAAAGTCTTGCGGTGGCTGACAGCTTATCTGCCACGAATAATCCAATAATCTGATGGTCCCGGTCGACTTTTGGAGCTGCGGCAGATAAGCCTAACCCAGCCCTACTGTATTTCCCCGAGGAACCGGGGCCACTAATAAGGGCCCAGCTTGCCAAGGCTAAGACAGACATTCCATGGCTCTTTCAAACGTTCACGGCATCCATATAATGGGCGGAACCCAATGGGAGAGGGAAATCTTATCTTCGGCTTCTGAGGGCGATGAGGGCATTTTTTGCAGCGTTTTGTTCTTCGGACTAGGCTTGTCGATTTATTTAGATTTGCACTTTTATCCCTAACACCTTTTGTTTTTTTTTCTTCTTCTTTTTACAAAGAAAAGCCTCAAGAAGGTAGATGGATCTATTTATTTGATCCTAGTATTTTGTTATATCAACCTAGGGATGCACAATTGTCCAATTTGTTTTGGGTTATTTGGTCTGGAACTCTAAGGATCTGCGGATTTTGTAGCTGACACCTGTACTCTCTAAGCACCGTGTGTTTCGCCGTCGGCTTCGATCTGTTCGCCTCGAGTTTTAAACCCGTTATCGGCCAATCAACGAGCAGAGATACCAGCACTGCAAAATGTGTCGTTGGATATTCCTCCTGGCGCACGGAGCATTCTGGAAAGAGCTGTATTCGCCTCGTATTATATCCGCTGTTGATATAAGCAGTGAAGGCGGCAAGTACCTGTATCATTGGTCATGTTAAGACATAGGAGGCGAGTAAGAAGAGGGCGAGTAGTTCAAGTCCGGCACGTTCTGCGGAAGGAGATATATCGGTTCACTTATCGGTTTTGAGGATGAGCTTTGCCAGGCACGGGCCCGCCACCGAGCGGGATTCGGGCGATCCTTGGCTTGGCTTTGGGGACCAACTGGCGTAGTTGAACGGTAAAACTGAAGAAATAATAAAAATACCTAATGATTCTTGTTTTATCTATGACTCTGTCCTGCTCCATGGTAAATAAGCCTTGAGTCGTTATCTTCATATCTCTCGTTTCTTTATCTCTCTGTTATCTCCTCTCCGGCACCCATTCAGAAAGCAACTCGCAGTTTTGGCGGTCAAACCGATTCATTTTCGTGTCCCGGAAGAGAATAAATTTTCAATTTTTTGTTTCGTTATCTCGTAGATGTATCGAGGCTTTGGATTTTACCTCCCGTCTTTAGCCATGGGGGTCCGGAAATGGCAAAAGTTAGGACCACTTTGTAACGCCCCTTAGCCACAGTCAGGGGGTGCGATTCCTTCCGCCAGAGAATGATATATACTCTCGCATGTCGCTCAGGATTGTTTAGTTCTCTTCTTTACTAGTTCTTCTTTTTCCTTTACTCACCTTAATTTTAGCTTGTCTTCCAGCTGGACTGCCCTTGTTGTTCATCTTCTACCTCCTTCTGTCCGTCCATTGTGCGGAGAAAATTTCGCCAAAGCTGTACTTTGTTCACTCAACTGTCGAGACCAGACAATCACCAGGGTTAAAACAGACGAGAAAGGAAAATATTGTATAGAATCGGATTGGGTAAACCCATCAATACAGAAAAGGCAAGGAAGAGCGGAACTCCGGGGGGCAACATGTCTGCTCCTACGGGCCGCTATGTCCCCGACTATGCTTCCTACAACTGGACCGGTGCGCCAGCAAACTTCGAACTTGCAACCAATTCAGACGTAGGGGGAGACTCTCGTATGTTTCCCGAACCCCAGGAGAGAGGTCCCGCAAATGCGCTAACTCCCCTGGCTATAATCAGGAGTCGAAAACCTAAACAAATGGTTTCAGAGCGGCGATCAGGCGTACATAATCGTCGCCTCAGCAATGGTCATGGTCATGATTCCCGGACTGGGTTTCCTCTACTCCGGCCTAGCGCGGCGAAAGTCAGCGCTCAGTATGATCTGGGCCTGTATGGGTTCCATGTCCGTCGTGACCTTCCAGTGGTACTTCTGGGGCTACTCGCTGGCTTTCTCCCCAACTGCGACGAACGGGTTTATTGGCAATCTGAGCAACTTTGGCCTCATGAAAACACTCGCGGCTCCGAGTCCCGGCTCGCCGCTGATACCGGAGCTGCTGTTTGCTTTATATCAGGTGTGTGCGATCATTATTTATCGATGGTGGTGCAGGCTGACTGAGGAGAATTTGTTAGATGCAATTTTGCGCTGTGACTGCTGCCATAATAATGGGATCCGTGGCCGAGCGAGGTCGTCTGCTACCCGCAATGGTGTTTACTTTCTTTTGGGCTACGCTCGTCTATTGCCCTCTCGCGTGCTGGGTATGGAATGCCAATGGGTGGGCTTACAAATGGGGCGTCTTGGATTTTGCAGGCGGTGGTCCAGTTGAAATCGGTTCCGGTCTATCTGCGCTCGCGTACTCGATGGTTTTGGGTCGTCGCCAGGAGCGCATGATGATCAATTTCCGACCACATAATGTCTCTCTGATTCTTCTGGGGACCGTCTTCTTGTGGTTTGGATGGCTGGGTTTCAATGGTGGTTCGGCTTTCGGTGCCAACCTGCGTGCTGTCATCGCAACTTGGAACAGCAGTCTGACCGCTAGCTTTGCAGCCATGACCTGGGTCCTCCTCGACTGGCGGCTCGCTCGGAAATTGTCCATGGTCGGGTGGTGTTCCGGTACCATCTCGGGTCTGGTGGCAGCAACTCCGGCATCTGGTTTCATCCCTCCGTGGGCTAGTGTGATTCTTGGAATAGTTACGGGAGTCGTTGCCAACTACAGCACCAAAAGTCAGTTCTACCCTTAATATTTCAGAAATGGCTCTCAGGGCAGGCAAAAAAACACATTGGATTTCCACTAACCTTTCTATAGTAAAATACTGGATCCGCATCGACGATTCCATGGACATCTTCGCCGAGCACGGCGTCGCCGGTATGGTCGGGTTAATCTTCAACGCCCTCTTCGCCAGTGACGCCATTGTCGGCCTCGACGGCGTAAACACAGGAACAGGTGTGGGAGGCTGGCTCATTGGCAACTACAAACAGCTATACATCCAGATAGCGTACATTTTTGCGGCGAGTGCATACACTTTCGTAGTGTCCGCCTTGATCGCCTACGGTATCAACGCAATCCCGGGTTTGAAACTGCGTGCGTCAGAACAAGCCGAGCTTTTGGGAATGGACGACGACCAACTGGGCGAGTTTGCGTATGACTATGTCGAGGTCCGCCGCGACTATCTCGCATGGGCGCCACAGATCCATGGGCAGAGCCAGGAGGGCCAGGACGAGTCCAGCGTTCACCTTCATGGCATTGATGCACACCACAAGATGACAAAGACGAACATAATGACGAATGGTCGACCCGCGTCGGCACCCACGCCTGCTGTATCAGAAAGTATAGAGAGCCAGCATGACGAAAGCCCTCCCGCTGCTCCACAACCCGCTGCTGTTGGCCATAGTGAAAAGGGAGAAACAGGCTGAATCTTTCATGTTTTTTTATTTTGTCATTTTTGCAAATTTCTTCCTTTGCTTCCACGATTTTCTTTTGCTGTTCAAGGAGCAACTTGGGTCGGACGTCACTTTGATTCGTCCATTTCTGTTGGCAATTGTCTTTGGTTATGATTTGTTCTGTCGAGTTGGCCTGGCATTCTTTTCATAGTTATGTTAGTCATATTGCTTTTGATACTCCAAATGCGCGTGCCTTGATGATAATCGGCACATACATTTTATTAATTAATTTATTACTTATTTGATTGAATCGAGTCTCGCTTCACACCTTGGTGTCCAAAGATGACGCCTCGAGACGAATATAGAGCAAACACTGATTGGCCGGGTATCGGAGCCCTCCCACTAAAGTCCATATTGAAGGTTAAGAAATACAAGGACGTGATCAGTCCCTTGCGAGTTTTGAATGATGAGTACGCCGTACCCCGTACCTGGATAGTCTTGTCAAGATGTTTCTTGCTCTCAAACTCGAAGTCTAGAGAAACTAGACGCGGTACGGCCCGTGCTTCCGCGCTAAAGAGCCTCAGATAAGCGCCTACAACAAGGGCCCCAGTGTTTGTTCTTCACCAGCTGTCCATGGGAAAAGGAACTTTTAAAAGCATTTGCACTAGCTATTGTCATACTGCAATGGTTAGTATTAATGTTCAATATTCCATGGGTGCAATGCAATACCTCCATTGTTTTCAATCAGGACTACTGCTGCTCTGAACAAGCAACTGAGATGAACATCTGTGGTTTGGTTGATAAGAACGATTGGACGATATATCGTGTAGATTATGGGCTGGGATAGGGACGGGAATGGACTCCTTCCCTTCGTACTATATAAATGAAAATTTATGTAGTGTGTAGTGCAGGCGTAGATAAATCATGATGACCCTCCCAATGTGCATTCCGTTCCGACCAGGTCATGCTATGTCTTAAAACCTCGCAGAAAAAAAATTATGGGTAAATCGCCCAACAACCCACCGAGCGACAAGCAGGATATTGATAGGAAAATGTAACGATAATAGAACAAAGACGCTCCAAAGCGTAATATACAAGAAGACAAAAATATAATAAATATCTCGTCATTACAGACACGCCCTCCTCCACCTGGCTCCACACGATATTTTCCCACTCCGTTCAAGATAAAAAGCCTCACACATTAACACTATATCCACCTATCCTCACCCCAGAAATCCCTACTCCACCGTTTCTCTTTTGCCATGCCAAATATTTCCTCCCCTCATCCACCCAAAACACCGTACTAGAAATACAGACAAGCACACACAAATCCCACAATCCAATTGCCTCCGTCTGGAAAATGCTCTGTAAAAACGGCAAATAGATCACACATGCCTGCCCCACCAGCGACCCCAGCACGGCATAGTTAAACATCTTATTGCCAAAAAGCCGCAACTCCCCACGCAGGATGGACTTGGATTCCGATCGGCATGTCAGCGCATTGAACATGTCGAATAACACGAAGCAGGTGAACGTCATGGTTGTATCGCGGCTGGTGACGATGCGTGAGCGAGTACCAGAGACTTCGTCTGTGTGGTCGGACATTTCGTGGATGTAGATGCCCAGTGTTCCGAGCATTATTAGCATTGCAGAGGTAAGGACGCGACGGATCAATGGCTTGGTAAGCACGCGGGCGTGTTTGGAACGTGGAGGGCGGCTCATGATGGATGGATCGACAGGCTCGACTCCGAGGGATTGGGCGGGGGGCCCGTCCATGAGGATATCTGCGCACGGAGATTGTGATTAGTATTGAGGTCTGCCTTCTCCGATGACGAATGAGAGAAGAAAAAATAGGGGGAGCATACTGATCCATAATATCTGCATCGCATTAAGAGGGTTTTTAAGTCCCAACGTTGTACTGATGAGCACCAGGCTCAAGGCCGCAACGCTGGTGCTGAGCTGAAACGTGATGAAATTTTGGATATTATAGAAAATACCCTTGCCTTGCTCGATGGCTCGTAGAATCGTTGAGAAATCGTCATCCGTCAAAATCATATCTGCAGCCTCCTTGGCGACATCCGTTCCTAGCCGGCCCATCGAGATTCCAATATCTGCCTTTTTCAGGGCAGGTGCATCATTGACTCCATCACCCGTCATTGCAACGACATTGCCGCTCGATTGAAGCGCTCGCACAATTTTCATCTTATGATCCGGGCTGGTCCGCGCGAATATAGAGGTCGCAGAAATCGTCTGTGCTAATTCTTCAGTACTCATATGATCTATGTCTTCCCCCCTTAGTACCTCTCTCGCCGCAGGGGACGTATTAACAGGCATTCCAAGTTTCCTCGCAATAGCCACTGCCGTGGTTTCCGCATCGCCTGTGATCATAATGACCTTGACTCCACCAGCCATCAGTTTGCGAATAGCGCGATGAACGTCCTTCCGAGGTGGATCATTCATCCCAACAAGGCCAGCAAACACAAGGCCCGTGAAAAGTTCATCATTTTTGGACTGGCTGTGTCGAAGCTGTGCTGCTTTCTCTAAATGGCCGGGTGTCGGGCTTCGGCTACCCAGTGGACGAGGCCCTCTTCCAGTCTCTCTAACCGGACCGCTTGCAAAACCAAGTACTCTCAGCCCTTCTGCCGCCATGGATTCAGCTGCCTGTCTCACTATCTGCCGTCTAGTTTCGTCTAAAATTACTTCCCTGCCGTCTTTGGTTAAATAAGTATCGGAACGCTTGAGAACTTCGTCTATGGAACCCTTAATGTACGCAATTTCCGGACAGCTACCGTTACCAAATCCATTTTCTGATAGAGGACCACTGTTGCCAATGACCACTCCCATCCATTTTCGTTCCGAGCTAAAAGGAGTTTCCGCGACACGGGGGCTTATCCGGTCTCGAATGTCATCCTCAGCGAATGCGTCTAATAGATCCAGAATGGCGACATCGGTAGGCTGACCAACCCATCGACTTCTAATTGCACCCGAGGATTGATCCACAGTTGAGGATAATATGGCAGCGGAGGCAGCTGTGGCCGGTGAATTCGCATGCGCGCGAGATAGTCGAGCATTGTTCGCAATGTTACCTACACGAAGGATGGTTCGTGCAGCAGCACTAGCATTCACTGACCGGCTGTCTCTGTTTACGTCGAAAGGGGCGTCAGAATCGAAGTGCCACATTTTTGTAACCGTCATGTGGTTGAGCGTTAAGGTGCCGGTTTTATCACTGCAGACAACGTTAACAGAACCTAACGTCTCCACACTAGGTAGTCGTCGAACAATGGCGCCTCTTTTCGCCATTCGAAAGACACCAAGGGCTAGCGTAACAGTGACGATTATGGGAAGCCCCTCTGGAATAGCGGCAACAGCCAAAGACACTCCGATAGTGAACATATCCAACAAATTTCTTCCTTGTAACAGCCCAAGCAGGACAATTAACCCAATGACTGCAAATGACATGTAACTTAACTCTTGGCCAAGGCGATCCATTGAAAGTTGAAGCGGCGTTCGGGGACTTTCGATTTCTCGAAGAGAGGCAGATATGCTCCCAAATTCGGTATTAGGTCCAGTGGCTATAACGATCCCTTGGCCATAGCCAGACCGCACCAATGTGCCCATAAAAGCAATGTTATGTTGTTCATTTAATCGAAGATCCGTCCCAACCGTTCCAGCGGCCGGAGAATCGTAATAAGGAGAATTGGAGCCTGTATTTCCTTTTAACGACAGAAGCTCGCCATTCGATTTGCCCAGTGATTCAGGAGATTTGACAACGGGTTCATTCTCCCCAGTGAGGTTAGATTCGTCGATGGAAAGGCCGGTAGAGCTGGTGATGCGGAGATCAGCAGGGATTCGATCGCCAGTCGAGAATAGAACTAAATCGCCAGGAACTAATTGGCCTGCCAGTACTGTTGTAGACGCTTTTGGGGAGGACGTCACTGGATGTGGGCCATTTGCTACCAGCTCTTGCAGTTCCAACTCTTCCACTTCATTTGCAGTTTGAGCTGCGGTATATCCTAATGACCCAGGGTGAGGTACATTGCGAATCAAATGGGCATAATGTGGCACCATCCTATTTAGTGCCTCCAACGACTTCTCCGATCTGTATTCCTGCACAAACCCGACACTGACGACAATTGTAACCGCAAGCGCAATACTAATTGCATCGTCATAATTGCTCATGAAGAAGGAAATCGCAGCAGAAGCCAAAAGCAACAGTATCAATGGCTCCTTAAATTGTTTAAGAAACCGTAGCCAGAGAGGCTCCGGGTCCTCGGAGGAGAGCTCATTGGGGCCGTCCCGTAGCAATCTTGTCTGGGCATCTGCCGGGGAGAGGCCATGAACGAGCGATGTTTGTAAACGGTCCGCTACTTCCTGCGGACTGAGTTTCGAATATGTGGATGTAGTTGTAGACGATACGACAGTGCTCGTTCGATGGGGAGAGGGGGTCTGTCGGGCATAGAGGGGGAGCGGAGCCGCGGACCCCGGATATCCTGACATAGCTCAGGATGCGGAGGAAATAATACGCTAGTCTGGCATCCCGAGACGGTTACGGGACTGGCAGAAGCCTGGGTTACGGTGGGAGCAGCGAAGGCATATATCAATGGGGGTGCTCTTCTGGTATTTGACGGCCGCTGGTCAGAAGACGGGGTGTAGCTGATAAATCTGGTAGCCCAGGCGCGGACGAACAAAGCACGTTTCAAAGCCCGCAGGCGAATGCTAATCTATTAGCAAAACACTATAGGTCGGGATGGAATTGAGGGTGGTAAGAGAGTAGGAATTCGAGAAATTGCCAGAGTAGAATCGTGGAGCCGCGAGAGAATTGTTCTTCGTCTCTTTTGGCTAATGAAAGCTGTCTTCAAAATAATATCGCGAATAGGTCGCGGCCTGAGGTGGTTGCTACTGTATCGGGTTTAGCGCCATGCCTGGTGGTGGCAGCTCTCGACGATGTAAGACTAAGCCCAATTAGGCCTAGCCTATCTTCAAGCCGCTGCTGACTGATTTTACCTCACGTGACGTTCCAGCCACCGCATTCTTCTCTTTTGGGAACAATCCTGGAAGTTCAAACAAACGCGCTTCCCAGATCCCCAACCCCTCTCCTATTCTCCCGCCGCCCCATCGCCGACTCATCATTATACCGATTCCTGTTCTATTTCTGTGTTAAAAGCGTCGAACTGTGTATCATTGGGTTTCGATACGTTTGTTTATTCCGTTGCCCGCTTGCGTAGAGACCCGTCGCGCGAGGTCGCAATCTGTGGACCCTTGATCCCTAAAGCACCAGCGCGTCGATGACTGCGGGTCGACGTACTGGTCGCACTGGTTCTTGACTCGTTTTTCCGCGTCTGGAATCGCTTAAAAACACATTTGTCCTATATAATATACGGGCGTTTTTAATCCCATACCTTCAACATGTTTTATTCGGAAACATTATTATCGAAGACCGGGCCGTTGGCTCGAGTCTGGCTGTCAGCGAACCTCGAACGCAAACTGACAAAATCCCACATTTTGCAATCCGATATCGAAAGCAGTGTCAGCGCGATTGTCGATCAGGGCCAAGCACCCATGGCACTGCGGTTGAGTGGTCAGTTGTTGTTGGGTGTTGTTCGTATTTACAGCCGGAAAACTAGGTACCTTCTCGACGACTGCAACGAAGCTTTAATGAAAATTAAAATGGTTCGTATGACGGTTCATAGATTCCCGGAAAATATGTTCTTTTGCTAATACCATATTTAGGCTTTTCGATTGACAAACAATAATGATCTCCCCAGCTCCGTCGCGCTTCCTGCTGGTGGAATTACACTACCAGATGTGCTCACAGAATCCGATCTGTTTATGAACTTGGATACATCCGTTTTGTTCTCACAGCCCATGCCACAAATAGGGTCTGAAGGGAAACGGCCTGCATCGTCACTCGGTTGGTCCAGTCAACTCCTTCCAGACAGCACCCCTACTCAACGATTCGCGACACCCATCGAGAGACCCCACTTGGAAGATGATACTGGTCTCGTTCTTGATTTAGGCGAGGATGACATGCCTTTAGGGCATGACATGAGCATTGAAGTGGGACGAGATGCACCCGCTCCACGACCGGTTGGGGAAGACCTTTTCAGCGACGACCATAGGCCATTCGACGATGATTTCGAGCTCAATCACAGTGATGGCGGAATCCAGTTTGGCAAGCCAGGCGCTGAAGAAGATGCTCATGACAATGTGGACAATTTCTTGCAGCAAGATGATGATGTGCTAATGGGTGGCGTTGAAGAAGAATTGGGGGTCCCGATTGCCGAAGGAGACACAACCGTGGTGCCTGCCGAAGAACCCAGTGAATTCCTTAGGGATTCCCAATCTCCGCTCTCCTCTGTGCGGTCTAGTATCGTGCGAGACATTGATGACTCTTTTATGAATGAGAATGAGAACGAAGCTATCCGCCAACCCCAAAGAGTCAAGAGAAGAAAAATCATCCAACCAGACGTAGATACTGTAATCTCCAGCCACCAAATCAAGGAGCAACAAGCTGACCGATCGAGTATCTTGAAACCGGCCTCTATTTTGCCACGTGACCCTCTTTTGCTCACTCTAATGAATATGCAAAAGAACGGTGATTTCGTGTCAAGCGTTATGGGCGGCAGCAACCAAAACTGGGCGCCAGAATTGCGTGAGATGCTGTCAATCGATGCTGTGCGCCAGGCGAGCGAACTTAAGCGAAAAAGAGACAGCGGGATTGCCGATATGGATGTTGATGGTGCCGACAAAATGCCCCGACTTGACCTTGGCGAGGAAGACGGTTTCCTACACGCGGACGAAGGCATTGAACTTGGCGGAGATACCACCTTGAACCACCAATCCGAAATCCACCTTGCCGGTGACGAGGAACGACCACATGACTTGTCCGATGATGAAGCTGCCGTTTATCAGGCGGATGGCTTTAACGACTCAAGTAGTGTTGTTCATCCTGCAGAAAGCGGTCCAATCTCCCTCGGCACACAGCACGCCGTTCACCTGTTACGGGACCGATTTGGCGGCGAACCATCACCCGAGGGCGCGGCGCAGTCGAAGAATAATAGCGTTGTTTTCCAAGATCTACTTCCCGAAAAGATCACGAGCAAGAGTGATGCGACCAAGATGTTTTTCGAGGTGCTTGTGTTAGCTACGAAAGATGCTGTGAAGGTTGAGCAGAGTCCCAGTACGATTGGTGGTCGTCTAAAGATTCGTGCTAAGCAGGGCCTATGGGGATCATGGGCAGAAACTGAAGCGGGAGGCGAAATAGCCACACAGACACCGGAGATTGCAGTTTAATTTTTATGTCGCCTTGAGAAGGACTTTTGATAATGCTCTCGATCATTACCCAGCTAACGGCTTTTGGATATGTCCGTGACAATTCCTACCAAGATAAACAGATCTTTGGCGAGTTCTGCCCCGTCTTCCTTGGTCACTTCGATATTCCCCTGGCTTATAGCTTTTTTCTTTTGACGTTGACTTTGTTTTGGGATACCTGAGTTTTCTCTCCCTTCAATTTTAAATGCTATTTTCCTGCCTCTTTCCTTTTTTTGGATTGAAAAATCTTGGCTCCGGACTCGGGACGGACTGTTGCTGCTCATTACTTAGTTCTATGTTTTATAATTTTGGTAGCAGGGGCATTGTGTTGTGCCAGAGGCTGAGAAATGACGGCTGTGTATAGTTTGCGGTGTTACTTCATGTATGATTGCTTCTGCTCGTGCGAAAGTTGACTTGAGGCAGGGTTAGCCCTTTCCTTTTCTTCTCTATTGTCTTTCTGCTTTCCCTGGATGGAGGGGGGACTATTACCGGCCAAGTTACCAATTGTTGTCACAGGGAAAGGGCGCAATGAAATGGCGTTGATAATTGGGTTTTCTTGGTATATATAGTTATGCTTGGGTTTCTTTTTTCACCTTTCTTCTGAAACCAGCAGGTTTCGACTGGCAGAAACAGGGGCGTTGCGAATTCTTGTCGTAATTGACAAACATTGCAGCGGGGCCTAGTATTTAGTTTAGATTTGATCATTAGTGCAGTCGCCGTAGTCGAACAAATATCAATCACAGGTATACTTTTACAGTTCTTTAATCTTCACCAAGTGAGGAGACGACAATCTTGCCTGGGACACGAAAACCCTTGGACCAACTTAGAAGAATACACGATTTCACAAGTACTTGCAGAAATCTTTTTGTACAAGCAGCTCGCCTTCTGTTTCTGCAGGGGAGTTGGGCGTTTTATACAAGAATAAGTTGGATATAAACAATTAATTTTTATTTTCATTCATCTGTGGTCTTTAAGTTTAATTTTCTTGATTAAGTCACAGATGTTTGGGTTCGCCTTATTGGTGGCAACCTGCGGGGTTAGAGATGATATCATCGACGAGGGTAGGGGGATAAATATACACGCGCGAACATTTTTGTGGGGTAAATTTATTTACAACATTGGTTATCCAGCATGATGGCTTTCTCTGTGGTGCGCCTCCAATTTCGCAGGAATTATGTATGTTTCAGATGTTACTATCCCTTCTTTCTATATGAGATATTTAGGCATTTCTCAGCGGTTTACATCCGCTAACTATAAGTGGATTCGCTCCATGTCACCAGATATTGCCAAAGCACGCATTCAAGACAGTACACAAGGCCGATTAATTTCCATAATCTGGCACAAAAAGTGGGGTCAAGTGACACGACAAAAAATATGGCCACTTCTCGAACGAGCTCAGAAAGCAGCGACGGAAGTTCCGCCGATACCTCAACCGACCCAGCTGCTCATGACTCAGGACCGCACGTATATCATGACACAAAACACCAACATAAGTTTTCCGGGTTGGCGGACCAGAAGCATGCCGCCGAGCAGCGAGAGGAAGAGAAACGAGAAGAATCGCCCCGGGAAGATCGTAGTTTTACGTATAGAAAACCAGGCGCGGGGAACTTGTTGAAAGAGTTTTTGGGAAAGTAGGAACGACGTCTAATTTTCTGGACTTTATGCTGGGATTTTGATGTCTGCTCTTTACTATTTCTGCGAAGGGTGTTTTGATACGTTTAATGCGTATGCAACGCTCGTTAGCTGCTGTTTTTTCTCACACATGAGATTTGTCTGAGCAACGATGTTGGTATTTATGCTGGGAAACAAGGCGTTGCTTGTCGCGAATGATTTTTCATTCCTGTCTATCGCTTCTCGATACCTAACCGGGCTATGGCGGAGCATTGTAAATGCAATAGTGTAAATAAATGCTGGGATGGGGGGTGGCCTTTGTTCTGTTTTCTATACCATTAGTCAGAAATTGGCAGACATGAGACTTCAAAATTTCTTCGATCTCAGCTTTATGAAATAAGATTGGTGGACCGCGGAGCATAAACTTGAAGAGGCCTTCAAGCGCACAGGCTCGGGCTCATGATGCATTGTGAGTGCACGGCATGGTGTGTATATAAAAGAAAATAAAGCACCAAAGGAACATGGATTAAGCCGACTTGTGAATCTTTCCTTCGGGAAAACGACAGGTAAAATTTCTGTGAAAGAAAGAAATAAACCTATCAGGGTGCCGTCGTCCTGTCTAGATCACAAAATGATCTGGATTGATATTGGATAAACCGCTCATTCTGTAGTCGTCGGTGCAGTGTGACCACAGTATCTTTCTTGCTTATTCTCCTGTATGAGACCTATATCCAAGGGGACACGAACCAAGGTGTAGAGAAAATTCTAGGGAGTCACTCCAAAGCCCCTAAGAGCACAAGCGTTGTTCAGATGGAGGATGCGGCTAGAGCACAGGAGAAAAGCGGTACCAGGCTTGCTATTTTCCAAACTACCGCTTCATAATTACACACAGGGTGTTCATGGTTGGCCCGGGAGTGAGCTGCACGGCTCGAAAGTTTAAGAACAAGAACAGGGGAAGCAAAGGCGTATCGAGTCTTGTACCTCTGGGATTGTCTGCAACCCGGTCATGCTAGAAAGGACGAATAGGCACAAGCGGTCACCGTCTCTTTGTGCAAGAGGAGTAAATAATTCGTCTTTGACTGCATTTCTGTGTGTAAAACATCGCGGTCCAGCCTTGCCCGTCAATATAAGGTTGTTTGATGACTAAACCCACGTGGCTAACTAGCCCTAAAGAGCAACATCGCCCGACACCCGGACCTCCCGGGGACGGACATCGGGTCACTGATCAATGGCCGAACCGAGTCGAGGATCGGGCCGAAGTGGGTAATCACTAATCAGGGAGTTCAACAATATTTGGATGAGGATGGATAATTATTTGAAATCCGCTTGTGCTGGTGCGTAAGCCGAGAGGGTTGACAAAGAGCGATGCATCAAAGATACTGCCCGGCACAAGCCCTAGCAGGGATCTAGTTATAGCCGATGCGGTCATTTGGCCGCAATTTGGTCATGTTTGCCCTCGGTAAGTCCTGACGGCAAAATTGACCTTTTTGATAACTTCCTACAACGTTATTAGACGGCTTAGGTGCCTCGAGGAATGGCTCTCAAATATGTTATAATTGTATGAGTGCCGCGATTTACACCCGCATTCGCTCATTCACCTGATGATTCTCCTGAAATTTCTTGCTCACCAATTCCCTTCTTTTGCCATGTCTTCGTGATAGCTAATCAGATCCATTGAATCCATCAATTGGCTGCTTACTGAGCGGCGGATTAACCTGGAGTTCACGGTCGGAATCTTGGGATCCCCACTCACCGGCCCACCTAGCGGCCCACCCTTGAAGAACAAGCATCAGCTGCCTCCACCCTTCGTTATTGGCGAAATTTTAAAGGGCATCTGCTCTTCGGGGCACGAATATTTAGACGGATGCTGGCCTTTTTTTTTGGTAAGGTCCAATGTCATCATTCTTACTTCTGTTGAAACGTTACTTGAAGTTGTGCTAATTCCGGCGATACTCGATTCTCCCCTAGAATCTCTTGCTCGTAGGGCAATTGAGCACTAACTTGAAGAGATGCAAGAGGCCTATGGAGAACCATCGAGTAGGGCGGAGGAGAGCAGCCAACCGAGCGATCAAGCTGAGGATCAGGGTCCGACCCGGAGCGAGAGCGAGCCACATTTTGAACCCATTAGCCGGCCTAAATTAAGTGATCACTCTAGATCAACTAGCCAAGCGACTTCACGGAGTTCCCGCTCATTGCGTCGAGCGTATTCCCTTTCCGACGGATATACTCATCCTGCCGTTGACAATGATCGGCTTCGTCAACCCGAAGAGGATGAGAAGGCGGAGGAAGTGTCGGCTGCTCCGGAAATGGAGTATATTGTGAAGTGGGATGGACACGATGACCCTGGAAACCCGCGGAACATGAGCTTAGGGAGGAAATGGGTCATCGTCTTGGTTTTGGCTGTTGGGTCCGTTTGTGTGTATGTATCAGTCGCGTGTATGCTGCTTTTTCGGACCTTGAAAAGCTAATCTTGAGCTTTTGCTGGTTAGGACATGTGCCTCGTCGCTCTACACCATGACGTATGCGCAGATAATGGAGGAATTCCATTGCTCACGGATCGTTGCAACACTGGGATTGTCCCTTTTCATCTTCGGATTGGGAGTTGGGCCACTGGTTTTGGCGCCATTATCAGAGGTTAGTAATTCGTCCAGTACCGTGTGCTGTGCATGCTGGTACACAAGAAGGAACGCTGAGCATAATTTAATACGTTCTAGTTTTATGGCAGAAGGATAATATACGTCACTTCATTTACATTCTTCTTAATATGGCTTATACCGTGCGCTGTAGCCCGGAATATCGAGACCATGCTTGTGGCAAGGTTTTTCACTGGAGTTTCAGGCAGTGCGTTCCTGAGCGTTGCAGGCGGCACTGTTGGAGATATGTTTGCTCGGGATGAACTTGCAGCGCCGATGATGATCTACACTGCAAGCCCATTCCTCGGACCAGAACTCGGCCCTCTGTAGGAAACCCCCTCCCCGTGCAATTCCTCGATGAGTGGAGTGTTAATAATGTGCTTAGATTGGGCGGTTTTATATGTCAATATACCTCTTGGTATGTAATGAGCCCTATTTCGTTCTGACATAATTTGAATCTAACCTCTTCCACAGGCGGTGGGCATTTTACATGTTGCTGATATGGGCAGGGTCTGTTTTAATCGCCATTGCCCTGCTCGTCCCTGAGACCTACCATCCAGTGTACGTCATAAAACCCGAAGATATTTGGCGTGATTTATGCACAATTACTAATTTCGAAAAGGCTATTCCGGCGCAAAGCTATCAAACTCCGGCGGGAAACAGGTGATGAACGCTGGAGAGCTCCTATTGAAATGTTAGACCGGTCCGTAGGTCAGACCATCCTTCGATCTATATACAGACCGATGATGCTATTAACGATGGAGCCCATGTGTTTGAATCTTTGCATTTTTTCGGCAATCCTGTTAGGCATTCTTTATCTCTTCTTCGGGGCTTTTCATCTGGTATTTTCGACGCTTCATGGTTTTACACTTTCCCAAATCGGCTTAAGCTTTATCGGTCTTTTCGTTGGAATGGTTTTCGCTATCATGAGCGACCCATTCTGGAGAAGAAATTACGCTCGATTAGTTCACAAGCGTGAGATGAAGGTTGGCAAATTGGGTGAATACGAGCCCGAGTGGAGGCTCCCCCCAGGTAAGGTCCACCCTTCCATGCTGGCGACTATAATTATATGAGACATTAACGGAACTTTGGTAGCAATTGCGGGTGCTCCGATGGTGTCTATTGGCATTTTCATCTTTGCCTGGACGATATACCGAGACGTTCACTGGATCGCACCCATAATTGGTAGTGCCGTCTTCGGCATGGGGTGAGCTCCTTTCCACACCCTCTATTTAACCTTCACAGGAATTTCGACTTCCTGCCGGTAGTCGGAGGAATGCAATCGTGGCACACATGTACTGGTACTGGATTATATAGCTAACTATTACGGGCTACGTTTCCCGAACCCATGAGCCACAGAACCATACTTGTCTACTCTGGCATTTTCACCTTTCTAGTTGATGCCTATCCTTTATACGCTGCTAGTGCTCTCGCAGCGAATAGCTTCCTCCGGTCAAGTTTTGGTGCTGCTTTCCCGTTGTTTGGGATCCAGAGTATGTCTTTTTCCCTGTTCACCCGACACCCGTATCGCCGTTTCTTGCGTCTCTTGCCACTCGAGAGCGTCTATGAAATATCATTTCCTTGAGCTCTATAGCTAATGTGCTATGCAGTGTACAATCGACTAGGATTCAACTGGGCATCCTCGCTCCTAGCTTTTCTGACAGTCGCAATGGCTCCTTTCCCGTGAGTAAAATAGTACATTACATTGTTGCCACTATCGTCTCTTTTCCTCTTTCATGATCATTTCTTATCCTTCGATCTATTCCTTGTGGCGTTTTGCAAATTTTCACCATGGCTATGCACAACATCAATCGTAGCTATTGATGATTGGATCTATTGCATCATTGGCAGTTCATGTTCTCCGCAGCTTGTGGATAGAGCGAGACTTGAGAAGAAAGGAGGGACAAAAGAGACAATCATGGGTCTATATCCTATTCCCCGCATGCAGCTATTCTGTTCTACTGCTGCGGATTGCCCTTACGTCAGAAAATAAGTTACCATCAAGTATGAAAGAATGTTTTCCAGCTAACCCATCTCGCCCCCTGTTAACAGATACATATTTTTCCGTTATGGCAAGCGGATACGAAAGAGGAGTCGGTTTGCCAATTCTACCCTTGGCTAATCCGTGAATTAGAAAATTAACATGTTCTTCCGACGGCACTGTGTCAAAATAAAGCGGAAGGCAAATACATCGCTACATCAGCCATGTGATGAAATAGAACATTTTGATTGTGAGCATTCAATATGATGATGAGGTATAAATAACGGCGGTTCTGACCTTTTTTTGATTATTTCCTCTTGGCTATATTATATGTAGAGAAGTAAATTCAATTTGTTGAGCAGTGCAAGTTTTACATTTTATTACATTTATACACTATGGTGACTGTGATAATCTTTACTCTCAATCCTGTGTCTCTGGTGTTTCATAGACATCCCAGGTTCTGCTTAAATATATCATGGTGAGTCTCATTTGAATGAGTGTGTATAGGTTAGATATTTACCTCAGTATTATTTTGTTTTTCGGCACATATAGGCAGGCAAGGAAGTTAATAAATTCACACTTCTGTGTTTGATGAGTGAGCTATTTTGCGTGATCTTCCTGACACAATCCATAAACCACGAAAGAAATGTCAACCACGGCTAGCTCTCCTGTGTGTATTCCAGCTCCTCTTCCTCCAGTGTTAACCGGCGGTGATTGAGCTCTTTTGTCCCAGTAGCTGGCAAGAAACGCATAAGAGTTTTGTCTTAGTTTTTACTAGCATAGGGTCCAGCATTGCGCTTCTCATCCTCCGTGCGGGTCTATCACCCCCCATGGTGGCCTATTACTGCTTTCAAGCCATATCTATTTCTGTACATACCCATCACAAGATATGTTAGTCAAAAGAGTAGGAAATCATAAAGCTAATCATTCTGGTAGTTATCATAGATACTAACGCACATGGCCCGATGTTCAGCCATGTTTAGCGATCCGAGAATTCATCTGCAACATTATAAATGACCTAGAACATAAACGAGTGTGAAAAGAGAGAGTAACGGCCCGAGAGGGAACTCAATTCAAAAAGATAATGAAAGTGAAATCGACAGCGCTTTCGCAAATTGACCTTAGCAACTTCCTCTGCGTGTGGTCCGATTTTTTTCTTTTTTCTTCTTTTTTGCGCAGGGCTGCTAGCATTCATTGCACGAAACATCAAGCCATTCAGAATGCTGGGTATTCTTCAATCTGCGATGTTAAAAGAGTCCAAATCCACCGCTTCCTCCTCCTCTGTTGTCTCTCCTGGCGCCACCACCAAGACTGCCGAGTGTACCACCCAATACGCCAGTGGCAGTATCCGCGAGGTTCCCTGCAAGGTTGACAAGGTCCCGTGCTCCTCTGTTAGTAATGCCAGATACCTCATTCAGGCTCTTCGTGGCACCGTCGCCTAGAATAACATCTCCTGCGGCATTGACTGTGCCGAGAACGGCACCAGTGCCTGTCAAGACCAATGCCCCTGTACCAACGACCAAAAGCTCAGCAACATCCCCTGCTAGAGAGAGGAAATTCTGGAACGAGCCGAAGACTGTTCTTGTAGCATCAGTCGAGTATTTAGCTAAAGTATGTGCAACAGCCACAGTTACGGCGGGCTTATTATCCTTCGTGTTGGGCGGGACTATTTCCTGGCCGGTTGTCTAGTAGCTTGGATTAGCCATGTATACACCACTTATCTAAAGAAATAGCGGACTACCCACCGAAACTATCTGAACATAGAGGCGCTTCTTCAAGAATTGCTCTACTTGGTTTGCGTTCCCGATGTCAATGTTTTCATCACCGGGATAAAGGGGGAAGAATTTCAACATGTGGCTGATCACCACCTGTGCGTTGCACGTAGCTCTGGTCATCTCAAGGATCGTGCAGTTTGAGCAAACTTCTTTCCCGTCTGAACTAGACGGGGCGCTGAAATTGTACACATGGCCAATACAATCCTTTGCAGGGTCCTTTTTTTCACCATATTGAAGATATACCTTCACGTTGAAAGGCATGCCGGAGAACAAAAATCTAGATCTTTCAGCATTAGGCAGCAGGGGTGTCTTTACAAAAAATGGGAAACATACTTGTAGAAGCTGACATTGACAACAACCTCAAGTGCTTCGACATCACCTCCTCCCCTTCTTCTGAGAGTATCAGTTTTATGACCGGCATATTTCTGGTCTAGCAGAGCGCGGATCGCGTTGATGTGTTCGTTCTTACTGCCGTAGTTCCAGCCTTGCAGCTCCGGATACGTGTAGTTGAATACGGTATGGTTACGGACATCGTTAGAGGTATAAAAATTTCCCTGACTGCTCCGGAAAGGCGCAAGCGGAGTGGTTGGTCCAACAGTGATCCGTACTGCGTCCTTTTCCTCGGTAACGACTTCGCCCTGTGCATTTAACATATTTCCAAGTGCATCTTTCAGTATTTCTGTGGTATCTCCGAACCACTCATCCTCATGGATATACTGCCATATCGAATAAAAGCGCTCGACATTCCTATACCGTATTCTATTAGTGGTAAAACGTGAAGGATGGTAAGCGATAATCTTACGCGTGGTGAAGCCAGAAAAACGGATCAAAAGAAGCAACAGGGACTTGTGTCATATGTCCATTGTTAGGCCCGCCGACAAACAGATGCACATTATTATGTATGGATTCCAAACTTTGATACCACTGTCCTGTTTTCACTTGCTCATCGGTCTTGGGAAGTTCTCCATTCGTGGCAAAATCGGGATATTTCAGCGAGTACTCGAATAGGCGCCAGATATTTTCAGCCGCATCGTGCTCCTTTTTCGAAATCTCGGGTTTAGTCCCGGGAATGTACCAGGGCATAGTGTCCGTGAAGTTGGTATAAACCTCAAAACTCCTTATTTCTCCCACACGCCACTTCTCAGGGTAGTCTGTACTCCACACTTTACCTTCCGCCTCCGCCTCCTTCTTCGTCAGGTAGTACATGTTTTCTGGGCACCTGCTGAGGCCAACACAATCTTCGTACTAATTGGAATTAGCAAATTTCTTTTGATTGGAGATATAATACACTCACTTCCACATCGTCCTTGGGCCCTACTTTCAGTGTCTGAACACCAAAGTCGCCGAATGTTGTCTTTCCTCCCTGTGGTTTTAGGACATATTGGTAGAGAGGATTGTCTATCACTTTGGGAAAGCCAGGGACAAGGTTTGGAACCTGTTTTTCTTGGGAGGTTGGGGGGAGCCATTTGTTTATGATCTCCTGCTTTGACTCTGGCGGGGGAGCGGCCCAATCCCAGTATGGGATCCTAAACGTTTCAGTTGCCGTCTTGTATTTTTCATAATCCTCATGATTATCCGGGATTTTGGGCAGGATTTCCGTTGCTATGATTTCTTGGATGAGTTGCTGGGAAATATTAGCCTACATATCGGTATGATAAAATAAATTGGATTAAAATAAGAATTACCTCGTAAAGAGCAACATAAGGACGATGCCAACTTGGGAAGAGAACAGTACTATGGGTGCAATAGCCCGTTGGCTTCGGTCCATTTTTTGGCACCTCCTCACCGTTCCATGGCAGATATGGCATCCCATGAATCCCTGTAAACGCAGGTTAGCTGGGATACTCCTGGGATTTTGTGGGACATCAAGTTCTACCTGAAATCTGGAAGTATGATTTAGGATGGTCCGCCGGTCTGTCGTAAAAGATCCTCAATGCTAGGACGTAGAGACTCCATTTGGGGATGTCCTTGTGCAAGTCGTGGATTTCTAGACGAAGGGGGATTTCACCGCGGGGACCATTTCCGGAGCGGACGCCCGTAACCGAAATAGGTGCCATTGTATGTCGACGAATTCAAACCAGTAGGTGAAGGTTGAGAAACAGAACTAGGTGTAAAAACTGATATGAAACTCGGCAAGAAAAAGCTACCTGCTAGATGAGTTAATTTGAGCAGGATGCAGTTTTTATCCAGCTTTTTATAGTACAGAGGTGAAGCAGGGCGTTCTCCCGTTCGAGCGCAAAGAGAAGATCGGCCATACCCCCCAGATTCCGTGACCGGCCAGTGAGCAATCGGCTTCGGTCTTGATGTTATGGCCTGTAGGCCAGTTTGCAATTCGATGCATACAATTGAACCATGCGGATCAGACTTAAAATTTGGAAGTTGCACGGAATTGCGGAGCTGACAATTGTGCAGGAAACTCGTTTTCCAAGATTTCGAAATAATTGGTGGACGCGAGTTTATGGTATCAGCTAGACTAAAGGAATTAACAGCCGTGAAGAGGGTCGAAAGAGCTGAACCGATCAACACCTGTTCCCGTAACACTCACATCCGTTTCAGTCCCCAGTCTCTTGGTCCAAGGATCTGTGGATGCAGTGTGATGTAAATCCGCAAGAAAGACCCCTCACTGATATTGCCATATTGTCCCAATCTTTTGGTAAAACATCAATTTGTCAACGATAAAGTTTATACGGGGTTCCCGGCAATCGAAACAAGCAACAAAATAATGTCAAGCCAAAGGCATTGCCTTCCATTGTTTGTTTGTGTCAATCAATGAGGATTTCCAGTCTCCGAGTCAAGCTAATAATGCATCATACACTGCCATCACAACAAGGACGGTTAATAACTATAGGAATTCCCTAGGTTGCTACTTACCTTTCGCGTGCATGGCTTGTATCACTAGGGTGCAATGAGTCGTCAAAGAATCCTACCTTCTCTCAGGGCATTTTGCTACCGACAAATCTGAAATCTCGAATTTGACATTGTGATTCCCATCCCCCTCACAAAGGTGACGGAGACAGGGTGCTCTCAGCCCGCCACGCACTCCAGAAATCAAAGCGGATCAGAGAAGGCTGTGCGTATCCCCAAATTTCAGATATTTTTGACGTCATGTGCGACCTGGATTCGTGCATTTCTTTCGATTCCAACGAATCGCATCGAAAAGACATTCGGATCAAAAATATGAATCAGTATCTTCAGCATCTCCAATCCTATTTATCGAGTAAATATATCATTTCAAAAAATTGACGGGTTGAGCTTGACCATCTTATTCGTTGAGCTTGTGTGAGGGGTAACTGTGTCGTAAAAGCGTCGTTCTTTCTAGTCCACCAACTTTGCGAGTTACTAGTATTGCAAGATGACGTTTCTTATCGCAAGTTTGACTCTCCAGCTTCCAATCCATGTTTTGCTCTGATCTCTGGGAGGTTGTCATTTGGTGAACCAAACCTTGGTTTGATGATGGTTTGAGCATTTGTGATAAATCTAATTTCAACGTGCTGCAGTCCAGAATACGAGATTTTCTGCAGATGACAAGGCATCGCCGTCGACCGGCAGCGAGTAGTTCCCGCACTTGCATTCAAACTAAGACAGAGTAGTTTGAGAAAAGGCTAATCGACGTCTGGCCGCCTGCAGCTGATGATATGCTTTCGTCATTAATGTTCCAGACCTTTTCAGAAGGTGGGGTGAGGATCAGATATGAACATCTAGCAAAACGATTGGGAAATGTTTGCAGATATGTTCTGTTAGAAGGGCGGGTTAGGTTTAAACCATTGGACTAGAGAAGGAATAGGGACAACTTTAAGACACCCTGCAACTGTGGTAATTGTTTAGATTCTTACGGAACCAGCGCATTAGTGGTGTTTCGAATGGACAAGGAATGAGGGGCATACCGACATAGCTGTGAAGCCGAGATTGATATGAGATAAGTCTCTCCATTCCGCCCGCCGCGGATAAGCTCCAAGCTCAGACCGTGCGTCTCACCAAATCTAGGATTTCGCAATTTCCGAGCTACACACAACAAGGGTTTGACCGGAGGCATGACAGTGGCTGGCTGGATAAATATCCTCTGCTTTTGTTCAACACGGATGGTACGTCGGTATATAACCAATTGGAAAATCGAGGAACCTAGGAATGTGAACGCAAGAACTTAACTAATGGTGCATTATTCCCTGTCCGAAATCCCAGTAGAATGCAGTTCTGCGAATTGCGTTAGCAATAAGTTAGAATAAATTAAACCCATTTCAATCCCATGCAAGTGATTAGGGTCAGGCAGACTCTTTAGCCAGAGCTGATTCCCCCTCCCTTCCGTTCTATATCCATGCCCTAGAATATTTCAGGAAAAGTTTGAATGTTTTAGAAGCATAAAGTACAGACCCCTTTCTCTCCCATCCACGATATTAGGAGTTACCAAAAGGGATTGCCCTGGAGGCCCGAGCGATGTATGGGGATTAAAAAGTTTAATGCCCCGGATCTCCCAAACGAAAAATAAGAACACCTGCAGTGATACCTCGAAATAGAGAAATGGATCCATGGATTTCCATCTGCATAGCCCTAAGCAGACATCTTGGCGACTGGTCCATGGGTGATTCAAGTGTGGTCAATCCATACCCCACTCCATTAGAATATAAACTTGCTTTACCATTTTCCCATTTTCATGGATCAAATTGAACAAGCCAATCCCACTCATCCTTCACAAATCAAGGGAAAATGGTGCAATCCCTAGATTTCACAAGGGTTTGTAGATGGAGTGTGCCATTGAGACTAAGAATCCGACGATCCTCAGTTCGTAAGGAATGTTCCAATTAATTGGAAATATTGGACATGTTGTAGGTGATGGTAGTGCGAATCGCGTCATTTTTCTTTTGAAAGATTCCTTATGGTGTTAAGCAGTCGTAGGCTGCCGATGAGAGCTCAATTGATGCTGTACCCGCCCTGGTTGGATTTTACCAGTTTGGTCATTCTCTCGAGCATAAAGGCTAGAAAAGTAATGGGATGAATAAACAATGAGTCGTTTGATTCCATGTCAATATGCCTCAAAGAGAACATGGCTAATTTCGCAAACGTAGCAGTGTGGTATGGATGGTATCAAGAGCCAGATGCTAGAACGGGAGCTGTCCATGGACAAAATATTATGGATGGGTAACCCTGGTCTCTAAAGCCATAGTTTACCAGTGGTAAGCGTTTCTATCCAGACAAGGAGGAGGGGCCCGGGCAAGGAGGGTATGGTAAGCTCATTATCATAGGTTTTGTGTTGGCTGTTTGGCTCGTCTGCAGGCGATAGGAATAAAATCCTCTGCAGTTGTAGGACTAGTGGCGAGTGTATAAAATCTTCGTAGAGTGGAGAATGCACAAAAGGTAGCAATGGAGGCAGTGTATTCCGCCTAGCCAGTGGAGATGCTTCCTCTTCCACTTATGAACAAGGCTGTTTAGCTGTCGAATTTCAGGCAGCTAGCCAACCATATCTAAATATATGTTCATTGAGCGCCTTGTTGGGGTCTCTTCCGCACGTCATCCAGCGAGCCTAGCATGGGGGTGGCGACTCTTTTAGTAGCCCAAGCATCTTCAGCGTGCCACTGAGGAACGAGCAGTGGACTTCTGCTTTCTAGGTTGAAGAAGCTAGAACAACCTCACGTCAGGCCATCTGGCTCCAAACAAACAGGTTGCTAAACTGCAACGCTGTTAACCGGGTGAAGCGAATGGCCAGTCAGCTAAGATCCACGTTGACAAACAAAACCGAATAGCTCAGATGCAGAACCTCCCAGGACACTCGGCAATTCCTGTGCATATCCCAAGATGGGCCTCGAACTCGTCTTTGGAGACTTGGGCCTAGCCTAACATGACATAACCCCTGCTCCCTCGAGCAAGGCGGTAATACATGACGTGAAGTGGTTGGATGAAAGGCAATAGTCCTGCTAAACCCAAGATCACCAGAGATTGGCACTGGACAAAGCAATCGCATTGCCAGGTTCTTGTTTCCGTCCAATGAGCTGATGGGAAGAGGTTTGTTGGAGAGTGACAGGTTCTAATGCAAGATCGAGACGTGGATCGAGACGTGGCCAGGCCCACGTAGGGTGTTGGGAAATGCGTCCCGAAGCAGGATCAAATTATTTAAACCCTATAGAATCAGAAGTTAAAGCCGACATGTCCATTCTTCAACCGCAGTTCTGAACAGGTTATGAACGATTGAGTGTCAACGAAGCTCTGCAAGGGAAGCGGGTTCCCATATAAGACCAATCGAAAACAAAAAGGCGCTCCGTGATTTCGTAATTAATAGCGTCAAATATTCGACCCTGTCTGGACTACGCAATCTATTGTTCTAGGCATGGGATAGTGGCAGAACTCCTGGTCACATCACCAGCGCAGTGAGGCCAAAGCGTAAAGGCCAGATGGATCCCATGGACAGAAGCACATTATCCCGTCATTCTAAACGTAAGTTAGCATTCGTTCCCGCAATATACGGACGTATGTATGTACAAGATATAGCTGATAAAATTCACTCCTACCGGTGTCAATCGCAAAATACTTTGATCCACCGCAGCCTCATGTCTTGGACATCAAGACGTAGGGGAATTCATGTAAGAATATAGGCAGCCAATATATTTTTCTCAGACAGCATGTCACAAAGAAGTTCATATTGGATTCTCCATGCCTAGCATACGCTGGTTTTTCCAATCATCCGTGAGGTGCCACGCGCGGCGGGCTGGTCGTTTCATTTGTATGTCTCGTTCGCGATTTCCACGCCGTTAGTGCACATCATATTCTTATGTCCGACTGAAGGAATAGTCCTATTGCTTCCGTCATGTAGTGGTGAAAAGCTGGAGGAAGAAATAGTCGACGTCTGGGGGCCGCTTGGGCCACCAGATTAGGGGCAAAGCGCGAGTTGCCGGTGGACTCGGGATTTTATCGGTCCGATTCCGAGTTCTCGGGCAAACTGTCCGTCAGTATGCTTATTGACAACACGGACACATCAACTCAATGAAATACAGATCCTACTTCCTTCATCCAAGATACCCCAGCAATTACAAAAGTGATGTATTGTGGGACAATTCTACGCAAATTGAAATCAAAATTCTTCAATAGATTTGCTCTTTTTATTCCCGAACTTTTATGGAATGATTTTTCTCTCCTTTCAAAACTCGAGGAGATATCGGATTTCCCGGTATAGGGAGCAAAATACCTGGTAACGTCTGCTACCATGTCTTCCTTCTGGGGGGTTAAAATTTGCTCCATACAGACAGCCTCTAAAATGTCCTCTAGTTTGTTTCAGGACTAGAATTTTCAAATATGTCCACATTGGACGCTTTATACTATTCAAAATGTCTGAGAAGCTACATTTCAAAGCTTAGTTATCCCATCGCTTCTCTATGTTATCCACCCGCTCATCCAGGCCGGATGCCTCTTATCGTCCGTCCATACAAGAATATATCCCTGACATTTATTCCAAAGCGACACATTTCACTACATTTACGCACACAGACGTGCCAGAAACAGGGAATACTTGCACACATATACGATGCTATCATTTTCGTGTAACTCTTGACTCTTTTGGATTGCCACATCTCTCCCGTATGTTTGACTGTTATCTATCTATCCAAGAACATCCACATGTCGGACACATGCAACAGGAGCAGCAACAGCTTTTCTTTCTCCGTTCTCCCGTGGATTCCTCATTGCTATACTATGTCTCGGACATAGAGTGGGGGTGTATGGAGTGACAGACAGAGCAAGGCAGGACAAGACAACGTTTATGTCTGACCACAAAGAAAAAGGAGTTAAAACATGAGTAAAACTAGAATTGCAACATTATGGAGTTTCAACTTCGTTTTACTGCCTACAGGTGATGAGTGTGGGAGGTCGAATGCGTGTTACACACGCATCGCACAATAGGTATCCATAGCACACTGTTTGGGCTTAAGGCTATGTCTGCAGTTTTATAGTAGCGGATTCGTATATCTCGTATTCAGTGTAAGAAAGGAGTGAACAGCTAAAAAAAGAATGGCATGACCATATCCCACCCGGTCTTGGTAAGGCGTAGTTGAGAATAATCATGGGAAGTTCAAGTAGCAATGGGCGGTGGAAACAAAGAGGAGATAAATAGGAAGGGAGGTTGGTTCACAGGCATATAGCTATTTTATTGTTACTCGGGGTTGTTCCTCAACTTAAAAAACGAGACGCAAAAGTATGGGGTAGATTGATTAGACGTACATTATATACCCATACATTGTAGACGGTCCGGAAGAGGAAACACTACCCCTAGCTGTGTGAACTAAGTTCAATATACCTGTTAAACTAGACTGATCCTTCGAGGATTGCTAGTAGTAAGCAGCAAAACGGATATCGAAAGTTGACCACGAACAGAAACAAACTAAAGAGTAAAAGAAAGGACCACTGATCGCATGATAAACTTTTCTCAGTCAAGCCAGAAGCTGAGAGTGGAAATTAGAAAACACAGAGCACCCCTTAAAAGAACAGAGAATTGGCTCCGCACTTGAAGATTTGACATGCATGCCGTGTAGATAATGATAACTACACGGAGGGATGGCGGGGGTATTTGCAATGAGCCAAAATCTATACAGGGGCGGTTGCTTAATAACCGTATGAAGATAGTAGAGTGGTTCGGACATGATGGCAGGCGTTTAACGAATGACTCCTGGTCCTGCATATGTGCGGAAGCGGGAGAACCGTTCCATGGGCCGTCGCAGGCGTCTGTGAAATGGTTGACACCGCATTGTGTTTCAGAGTTTGTACGCCGAAAACATGAAATGAAGACGTGGAGTGTGATACACACAGCCTTGTAAGCAAAAAGGGGGGGACGGGAAGAAAGATATCTCGGCCACCAAAACGGAAATTGGGATGTTATCCCTTTTCGATTCTCGGCTTTTGGTCTTCAACATCTGCTAGATGGCATAGAGAAGAGCCTTTTTTTCTTTCTTGTTTTTTTTTTTTTTTGATGTGGAGGCGGTGTGTACTTGTGTGTAGCAGAAATGGTCCGGGTGGTACTCGCCTACTTCGTGTGTGCTGTACCGGTGCATATACGGAGGTATGCAATGTCACCATGCCTGGACACGACAGTTACTCTGCATGCCTTGGTAAGTTAATTTGACAACGCAAAGCCCATCTGCGGCAGAGAATAGTTCTGTCCAAGCTCCTGAGTTTAGCCAAGCACTTTGACCTACCGATCCCCAATGGCTGAAATGCCCCAGTCAATTTCTCCTCTCCGCCTCAAGTCTCCTCCGTCGTAGTCCGGTATCTTCGCTTTGCTTGTCCGGACTGCCTCCCTTCAAAGCAGAGCAGATGGTCCTACTTACCTCATTGTCCGGTGCTCCCTCGCCAAATACTGCTTCAACAGCGTTACCTCAACTAAGCTCTTCAAAAACAATTGTCCCATCACCCGGTCTCCTCCCAAATTGCTTTGCGCGCAGCTTTCCTGGCGGCGAGGATGAATGCAAAGATCCATCCGCCATTAGGTTGTGGCAGAAATATAAGCAATAACTAGATATCTGAGCACAGATATATTTGAAGAACCTCATCACCTGATCAATTCATTCCAGCAGCAATGGGCCGAGACTGTCCACATCACCGTAAACTGTAAGCTCGCTCACCTGGATTGAGCGGATGATGACTGTCAAACACAGTGGAAAGCTGTCAGGTCCAAGAATAGTGTGCATGGAAAAGTGCATTGTGCACGCACGAACATGGCAGGATGTTGACCTGTATTAGCATTGTTAATTCAGTTCAGGCGTAAGCGGCATAGCCGGATATCCGTAATGGGAAAATAGAATTCGAAGAGAGCAACATCAACTGGCGTTCAATAACTATTCTGAGGCTGATAGCATATAAGCAGCACCCCAACTCAGCAAAACACCTGCCTAAAGCCCCACGTAAAATGTACGACAGGTGGTAGGGTACGTATGTAGTGCGTATGCCATATTTATTGTCTCGCTGGCCCCTGGTGCTAAGGAATAAACCTGATGGGGATTAAGACAAGCGGGCATATAAGTTTCAACGAGCAACTCTAGAGCTGCATATGGCTGAGCGCCATGTGAAGCCTCCTGGCCTTTTCCATGTCAATATCGCATTCCTCATCAGCGTAATGTACTCTGTGGTAATCTGACAAGCGAACAAATTGATACCAGCGGCAAATAAAACCGACTCAGAAGCGGGGAAAAGTGAAATCAATGGGACAATCCAGCTACCTATTCAAGCCACGAGGCGAACCCTCAGCGTGAGCCGACAATTCTGGGCCGCGATACCCGTGGATCTCCATGGTCATTAGACGTGATCCCCATGATCTGATGCCTGATTAATAATATAAAGTTGCGCCACTTCTGGGGCCACCTGCAGAAGATAGCAGCCCGTGCTCAACTTGCCGAAACAAACAATTCAATCCAATCTCGAGCCACTCGACATTGCGTGCTTGAGTGGCTGCGATATATTATGCATGTTAGTGGCGCTTTGTGCCTGTTTCTCAGCGAGCATTTCCAGCAATTGATCGGCGAGGTATATCTAAAACAAATGGAACAAAGAAATTGCCCAGGGAAGGGAAAAGTTGGAGGATGCGATGACTGGAGCAAATGAGGACTAGAGACGTTTTCTTTTCTGATTTGCAAGTTTGTCGTCACCCTGCCTTTCCTCTGTGGGAATAGTAAGGGAAAGTCAAGGCGATAGCTGCAGTGGCGGCACGCTTTCTCAAGGTACTTACTCTATATATGTAACAAATGTATCAGGACAAGGAACGCGGTGAATATGTTACGCAGAAAAACAATGCCAGAATCAAAGAGCCATTTTGAATGGTTAAGATCAAAGGGCGGTCAAGCAAAGCCTAGTCAATCAAAGTTGGCCATTCATATACCCAATTGATTCACTGGTCCATCATCTGTTCGCTCATTCAATCAGTCATTCATTAGGTATTCATTCGCGCCTCTCTTGGAAGTGTGTGATGGTGGGTTTGTTATCGGGGGGGTGTCTCTCCCCATTGACCAATGGCCTTGCAGTAAGCGCGTTCATTTAGGGCTTGCCATTGTAGAGATATGACAATGCAGACATCTTCATTAGCCATGACATCTTTTGAATTCGAGTCAAAAATTGTCAAATTGACCATTTGATGAATAAGTGATGATCATGCTACATAATGATGTTGTGATAAGAACATCACTTCGTAACTGAGGAAGCTGAATATGAAGCAGCGCGGAGTATGTACTCTGCCCATAAATCAAACATCCATACTTTTGACTGAGATGCTTGGAAAGAAGAAATTAGACAAGTTGGCTGGATTTCTGCTGGAGACAGAACCCGAAAAACCCTTGTAAACAACGAAGCAATTCGCAATAATAATGACTGAGGAAAGAGTAGGGCAAGATAACTCGGAGTAACGCACCGCGCAGATAGTCGCATAAACCTTAAAAAAAACTTATGAATGAATCATTCATGCAGGAAAAGACAGATCCCGAAATTTTAGTTTTGTTTCAGCATTTTGTGATCGGCGATTGAGAGATTGGGTACTCTGTGACTGAAACCGAAGGAGCTGAGATGGGGTTGTCCAGAACAGAAATTGGAAAGCTGACGGCGGCCGAAAACCGAAAACGCTTCATCTGATTTCGAGATTTTGGCTAGCTGAGCTTGGACTTGATGAGAGGCGTGGGTGTCACAAGCTGATGGGAACCAGGCAGGCGGCAGAGTCTTGCTTCAGCTACAGGCACTTTCCTGTACATACATGTGCATGCACGGAGCATGCACATGCAGATTGCGTCGAGCGGTTGGCATGCGCGTTGGTAGGGTCAAGGACGTGCGCATCCACACGCGCACTGGGTGTAATGAGTGTGTTGGGATCATGATATCCCTGCGCTTAGGCATGTTAACTCGTTAAAAGCTACATCATTGTCAATAACCTAGTCGTAACTTTGATTGGAACGGAGTTCGTCATGGTTGGAAGTCGATATGAAACTGATGCTGCTTGTTCCTTGTCTTGGTGCCAAGAGAGAGTCCATAGCCGAGATGTTCACAACGCTTGGCAAGGTGCGGCCTTGTTTCAGCTCGTTGTTGTTGAGCACCAAATTGTTAGAAACTGAGCTGAAAGCCCACGGCATTTCAGGATGTCCTGCTTGGCGTGGTGGTAAAAGAGTTGAATTTGACGACACATGTGTGCTCTGTGTGGCTTCAGCCAATTAACTTAGTACGCTGCGTATGGAAATACTAGCATTGGCGCATCAGGACCCATTTCAAACAATCTCGTGGTTTCTTCTCTTCTCTCGGCCATATCACTCACAGGGCCCATCTCAGCGTGTCGTTCCTCTGGGTAAAAGACACTGGGAAACATCCCCTAACTATTTGCCGCACCCCACACCCGCTTCAGACGTTTCTTTCGCTCTGGTGTAACGGCATTCTGGTGAGCATCAAGTAAGTTCATTAGCAAGGCGACAAGTCCGACGCGCATAGCTCTCAATGTTGCCTTCTTCGGTGAACGCGCGCGGAATGCCATCATCGCCAATGTAGCAGAAGCTGGTGGGTATATTCATCCTCTGGGCCACGGTGCTGAAGTCGGTCTGTGTGATTGATCAATGATTCGTTCCATGCCTTGACCTTCTACTTTCATTCTTTCTTTGTTTCTCTTTTTTCCCCCTCTTTCTGGGATGTATGACGGGTGGAGGACGAGTCAGGGCGGGAAAATTCACTGCTCTCAGGGAAGCGTGCACCTTGATGGTGGTTGTCAACTTAAGCTTAATTTAACCTTAATCTGTGCGGTTTGCTCTCTCGGCCACTCCCGCCCCGCTGAGGAAGCGAACACCGATAGAGGGACGGGATATGATATACAAAGCCTTGGAAATTCTAAAAATCCAATTGGAAAGCTGAATTCCGACACCTAAGCCAGCATTTCATAACGATGATCGATACATAAGATAAATCCCGGTACTGTCGCAAACAAACTTCCCTCTTCCCCCAATCCTCCCAAGACTTGGTTGGCGCGGTGGCCTGACCATATCAAAGGGATTGATTCCGAAAGTGTCGGGGTTTGTACTGTCTGGTCTCAACTTTAGAGGAGGGTACAGTACATGTACATACTACTATGTACAGCTTGTCTGTTGAAGAATAGTTTAGGGTGGGAAATAAAATAAACTGAATTAAACGTAGGGGGGGACAGGGCAGCATCTGCTGCAGAATCGTTTAACATTTCCTTGCCCTCCACAGATTTTTTCAGCTCCAGACTTCAACCCCGATGGTATTGTAATATGTAATCCAGGTGCGCTCCAATAAATCTATCCGAGACTAGCTAGCTAATCACGCCATGGAGCTTTCCCCGCATATAAGGCCAGGTCAAGGGCCAGGCCAGCCGAAACTCTCCCGAGGACTAAGGCTGGAGACAAAGAAAGAAGTGGGCTTTGGGGCAAACGAAATCGTGGTTATTGTCATGAAGTTCATAGATCTCGGGCGGGGACAAGCTGCTTTGATGAATGATGGGATTTCTTTTGTAATTCATAATTGCCATTATTATTACTCTGCACCATTGTTAACTTACCATTGAAAATTGCCAGCGGATGCAAATTGTCAGAATGTCCAGAGCAGCGGAGGGAGCAAGACGGCTAGCATCGCTCCTCTCTTTTTTTTACCTTTTTTATTTTCAATTTCCCCCCAGTTGCAACCCAATGATTATTTTTATCCCTCTCCAAGACCCTGTGTCGTGAGCGATGATGACCTGTATTGGCTGGCGGACCCCGCGTTGGTCCAGCCGCTGGAAAAAGGATTTGTTATTATTGCCCACTATATTTGCGCCAAGTCTCCAGCCCGCCGCTGCTTGAGCGGGCCTCGGGAATTCAAACTCAGCTGGGCCTCAAACGAGGGCAGGGCGGGTGGAATTCCTGTTATTGGGTTGTTCTGCTTCAAATACGAGTGATGGAATGCCATGTTGGATGCCACAGGAAGGGGATTCTGTGTCTTACTTTGCGGCAATGAATGAGATAGGATACTTGTTTGCGCTCCGAGTCGTTTCCCTGCTGAAGCTGTAGTTACAATGTTTATGTGCTGCAGACATTGATGCCCTCATCTCCGGCGGCGGGCTGCGTGCCTGTAAAAATGTCCATGCGCATGAGGTTAAAAGATGACTATTTTGTCAAGGAAGCGCTCCTTCGATCAGATGCAAAAATGCAGTCGACATCAGATGCAGATATTATTCTTATTATTCTCTCTCCCCCAAGGTTTGTCTCACACACGACCACATGAAAATTCCCAACAACAGCGCCGAGCATCAAAACTAATCATAAGAGTCAGAGGTGTAGATGTCTGTATGTCTCTCTCCTGGATAAATAAATAATAGTAATTGATTCTTGCTCGTATATCCGCCCGCGTGGATATCCGGATATAACCCCAATAATAATCATAATAATAATAATAATAATCGATTTCTTGCTGTTGATGTTGAATTTGTTTGGCTCTCTTTTTCCTGTTCCCTGTCGGCTCAAATACTTTTTTTCTTCCCGCTTTTTTCTTTTTTAACCTTTTTCCTCCTCCATCCGAACCATCTCCAACCACGACGTCAAACCCAACTCCCGCCTCTCTCGCGCCACAGCTCCTATTCTCACCGCATTCTCCTTCGCGCAGCTGCATCTTCTGACGCTCTCCCCTCTCGCCGTTGTTTCTGGTGTCTCCCTCCCCGTATCCGTCCCATCTTCAGCCTCTCCTCCACCCCCCGCATACCCTCAGCTTCCCCGCCATCACCCTGCCCTCGTTCTACACCTTCTACCCGGGTCCCTTTATTTTAGCAAAACTACTCCTCTCTCCTCTCCCTCTGCATTCGCCGTCCCGTCAACATCTTCATTGACGCTGCCCTATGTCTATCAATGCGCTGCCCGCCCATCCGTGCTCCCCCGCCCTCCGTCACGTCCTTCGTGAACCGCAATCCGCATTCCCATTACCAAGACGGCTTATCCGCCACTAGCTATTATCATAATCATCATTGTCATTTTACCTCCTACGGTCATTGACAACCGACATCGATATCGACATCGGGATCACAATCGCAAACAATCGCCCGTTGTCCTGTCCTTGGCATCACCTTTCGCAGCGCGCACACTTGGCTGCATTTATTCTCTCGAGCTCGCGTTTTCTGCTCTCCCCAGGTTGCACATTGCGGCGTTGTTCCATGGTTCCCCCTCTGTAATGCGGCCTCGTCATATTTTTTGCTTCTTTTATATTCAGCCATCAACCACGCTTTCCACGCTCGAATTCGCTTAATCGTACGGCCGCCTTTCTCTTGTCGTGCAGCCGAGTCCCTCGGTTTCGAGCTTCCTCTGCGCCTCTCGATTGGTCCCTCCTCTGCGCCAGCTTCGCCTTTCCAGGGTGGCTCTCCTCTCGCCGGCTGCCTTCTTCGCCCATCTCTCTCGCCCTCCATTCCAAAGTTTTTGTGCTGAACTCGGGCTGCTTGACGCTGTCGCACTGCAGCAATCCGCCAGTCAGACCTCTTAACGCCCCTGGCTGCGGTCGCGTGATTCTACTCTGGTCGCTCCCTCACTTGTTGAAGCATACCTCGCAGCTGCCGTGCCACCACACTCGAACTGCTCGCGCGTGTTGGTCTTATCAGCCCGTCAAAAGGTTTTGCATAGCTACTTGAAATTTCGACCCAGTATTGTGGTTTCGTGTGTGTCGCAGCGGGAATTGTTATTGTAATCTGCTTCTCATTGACAACTTGGGAAAGAGACATAGGCAAATACATATTACAGAGAGAAAGGAAAAAAAGGAAAAGGAAAAGGACCAAAAACTAGGACTAAAATAGCAACAAGGAAGTAAAAAAGGCAAAAGAAGAAAAAAGGGCTGTATTAGATTCAGACGCAAGATACGCACCGGCTACTTGCAGAAAGCAAAAAGGAAGAAGCCCACCCAGACAAACGTGGGCATCGCATCGATCGACGGGAATCACAGGCGAAGGAGAGACTGGCCCGCACGGCGTTTCCCACGACCCAACCAGCCCGCGCCCGCACAGCCATTACCCCCCTCAACCAATCCACCATTTCCTAGCAGGCAAACACCGTATATATATAAATCTTATATCCCTAGATCTATATATTATGACGGCCAGCACTCGAAATGGATCGCCGTCCCCGTCGCCGGCCGCTCCTACAACTACCGAACAAGAATCCAAAAATATGACTACGAACCCCGCCAACCCGTCAGAGTCCCGATCCCAGACAAACGGGAAAGGAAATGGCGCCGGCCAAAGTAGCCAAAAACCTACCTCGACGCCCGCCAATGCTAAAGACCCGCTCCGCCCAAGGAGGAAGAAGGCTAAGAGAGCTTGTTTTGCTTGTCAACGAGCCCATCTAACCTGCGGTATGCTGGCCTGTTTTTAACTCACTTTGATTTTATCTCCACCCGTCTTCCGTTTGACGTCGCTTTCCCTTTTAACATCCCCTCCCTCCTGCCTCTTTGCACTGCTGTGCTCTTTGTCAACATCTTATCATTTTTTCCATCCTACCCGGCTTGGCTGCCTATCACACCATGAGGTAAACCCCAGGAAGTTTAGTTGAAATCGCCGTTTACACCCAAGTGTGCGCATACGCAACCGATTATTAATTAGCCACTCTAACTTTGTTCAACCTATTACTGGAGAATTGTGGAAACTAACAACCCCAATTGATTTATAGGCGATGAGAGACCTTGCCAACGATGTATCAAGCGCGGGCTCCAAGATGCTTGCCACGACGGGGTACGGAAAAAAGCCAAGTATCTTCACGATGCGCCGAACGAAGCTCTCATGCCTGGCATCCGAGGAAATTATTACAACCAGGCGAATGCAACGCGAAATAACCCCAGCCAGCGGGCAAATGGCTCCAGTTCAAACTCCAACAAAGCCTCACGCCAAGGCGTCTCCTCCGCCAATTTCTACGCACCCCAGACCGCCAGTAACTATAATGCCTACGCCCAGGCCAAGTCCCAACAGGGTCACGTACGCCCTGCAGTAATGCAGGATGCTTCGATGAATCCCGGCGTCTTCCATGCTCAATCGCCCCCGTCGACACAGAATTTCGACCTGCCCGCGAATCCGCAAACCCAAAATGTCTCCTCAGCCATGGCTCAGACACCGTCGTCTGTGTCTGGTCAGAATCAGGATCCCTTTGGCGCCGCATTTTTTGACCCCAGCCATCCAGCGCTATTCAATTTCGATATTGCCAGCATGAATTTCGGCAATCGATATGGCGCCTTGGAATTCGGAATGCTAGGACACATGGCTACAGGAGCGGGAGACACTCCACCCAGCGATTCAGCCACACAGCGCGGGTCCATTGGGCGGAGTTCTGGTACATTTACTGCTCAGAACTATGGAGATAGCACCGCCAACAACCAATCGCCCTTCCTGTTTGGTGACCCAGTACTCAACGACTGGAACCCAACGGGGCAAGGTCAGACGAATCCCCGTAATATCTACAATCAGAACTCGATAGCGGGCCAGATGGGTGAGCAGCACCCTCATGCTTTCGCTATCGAGAGCGCTCCGATGAATTTTGCCAGCCCGAGCTCGACAGAAAGCCCCCAGATGACCACAACAACCCCATTTGACGAAGCTAACGCCAACTTCTCCTCCCGAACAAACCTCATGCATCCAACGAACTCTCAGCAACAATCCCGTATATCAACTCCAGCTCTCAAGCATCAAGGCTTACACGTAGGCGTGAAGAGGCGCTATCGTAGCCCTTCATCAATATACGAGAGTGTCAAGGAGCCATATTCATATACAAGCGGCTTCCACAGCCTCACGGCATTTATTCAACGGCGCTTCTCGCCCCAAAAGACCCTTCAGATCGCCAAAGCGCTCGCCTCGATTCGTCCCTCCTTCATCGCCACCACCAAAACCCTCAACCAAGACGACCTCATATTTATGGAGAAATGCTTCCAACGCACGCTGTGGGAATACGAAGACTTCATCAACGCCTGCGGCACGCCGACCATTGTCTGCCGCCGGACGGGTGAAATCGCCGCCGTGGGCAAGGAGTTCAGCATCCTTACTGGCTGGAAGAAGGAGGTCTTGCTGGGCAAAGAACCGAACCTCAACGTCAACACAGGCTCCTCTTCATTATCATCATCGTCCTCTGTAAGAGGTAGCGGTACATATACCCCGCGAAACAATAACAGCATAGATCCTCACACGAGCATGCCCACCGGAGGCGGGGCTGGAGGGAATGGACGCACACAACCTGTCTTCCTAGCTGAGCTACTCGACGACGACAGCGTGATTGAGTTCTACGAGGATTTCGCGAAGCTTGCCTTTGGCGATTCGCGCGGGAGCGTGATGACGACGTGCAAGCTGCTAAAGTATAAGACGAAAGAAGATAGTGCGGCACTGTTTCATGGGAAGGAGGGGACCCAGCAGAGTGGAACGGATGGGATCGGTGGTGCCGGCACTGCTGCTGGTGGCGATGGCGCGACAACGACGGCAACAGGCACTTCGACAAGCAACGGCGCGAATAACCATGCCAATGTCAACGCCAATGGGGCCAATACTAATCCTAACGATCCCTCCGCCGCCGCCTCCACCTCATCATCGTCGTCGTCGTCGTCGGCGTTACAAGGCCCGCAGCAATCCCCCAAGCAGACATGGGGGAAGCGGGGTATCGCCGGCGAAGCGGGGATGAATCAGTTGGGGTTCCGCGACGGGAAGGTGGAGTGCAGTTACTGCTGGACGGTAAAGAGAGATGTATTTGATATCCCCATGCTTATTGTTATGAATGTAAGTGCCATCCTTGTTTTTTTTTTTGTTTTTTATTTTATTTTTATTATTATTTTGCATTGTTTAGATTGAATTATTTTAGTCCCCGCACCCCACATCTCTTTCGTTTTTCTTTTT